>ML103428.1:17582-152289 GCA_003697995.1 Taxidea taxus jeffersonii
TAAATAAATAAAATCTTTAAAAAAAAATAGAATGAGCTGGGAAATATTCCTCCTCCTTACTTTTCTGTAAGGTTTTGTTTGGTGTTGAGATTATTTCTTAAATATTTAGGGGACTTTTCTAATGAAGCCATCTGGATCTGGAATTTTACTTGTGGGTAGGTGTTAGCTACAAATTCAATTTCTCTAAAAGTTAAAGCGATTTAAATGGCTATTTCTCCTCCTCCTTCTCCTCCTCCTTCCTTTCTCTTCCTCCCCACTCTTCCTCCTCCTACTACTTCTTCTTGTTCTTTAAGAGAGGGTGAGATGGGGTTGGGGGTGGGCAGAGGGACAGAGAGAATCTTAAGCAGGCTCCATGCTCAGTGTGGAGCCTGACATGGCTCGATTTTATAATCCTGAGACCATGACCTGAGCTAAAATCAAAAGTCAGATGCTTAATCATCTGAGCCACCCAGTGGCCCCTAAATGGCTATTTCTTGAGTGAATTTTGAGTTTGAAATTATTTTTTTCTGTTTTATCTAAGTTGTAGAATTTATTGCCATAAAGTTTTTCACGATATTCTCTTAATAACTGTAGCATTTGGAGTGTGCTGTATCTCTGATTCCTGATAGTGAATTTATGTCTTCTTTTTCCCCCAGTCTTTTTTTTTCTTGATTATTTCAAAGAATCAGTTTATGATTTCATTGAATTCTGTGTTTCTGCTTCATTGATTTCTACTGTATTCTTTAATTTCTTTTACTTAATTTAGTTTTAACTTCCTCTTCTTTTTTGAAGGAGTTATTACATTTTTAAATTAAAAATTACTCCTATAGGACAGATATTTTGTGATCATGCTGAGTTTAGCCAATTTGGTTTAGTTTCATATTATAGCTTAAGAAGAAAATTAGAAAAGCTTAAGAGAACGTTGCTTGTTTCTCCTCTGGAGCAGTGTAGAAGACTTTAATGCATGCTTAAGATCAGTGTTTTCCTCTCCATTCATTTTCCATGCCATCTTGAAAGTAGACATCTGTAACTGAAATACACTGTCTGATTTGCAAAGTATATATGCTGTTAATTTCAAGCTTATCATGCTGAAAGAGCATTGTTCTAAATTAATATTTATTATTTTGGTTATAAAAATGTAGTACTTACAACTGATGTCAAATTTATAGTCTGGCAATTCTTTTTTCTTCTTTTTTTTGAGTTTTTAATAAGATTGTTTTCTAAAAACCTGTCCTACAAAATTTTTTTTTAAATATTCTCTTTAAAAACAAATAGAAGCCAAGACAAAAATTTATCTTAATACAATTGGTTTAAATTTAGCCAAATTCAGTCAAATTCAACCAAAAGTTCTGCACTTAGCAATAGCAGCTGATACTGTCTTTTCCCAGAGATAGAGTCAGTGAAGACAGCTGCTGAACGAGATGGATGAAGATTACAAGCCACTATGTTGTATAGCATATACTGATGCTTCCCTGAGTAAGGCACCTACTTCCTTGGTAGCCATTTGCTAGACAGTGATAGCAAAAGAATAGATGTCAGCTCCGGGCATTATGGTTTCTCAGGAACTCTGGGGTTGGGTGGATGTATGTGCTGTTTAGATGGTAAGGAGTCTCTGAAAACACAGCAGATCTTCCAGCTTCTGGAAGCAACCAGTCAGCAATTCTGTAGTCGTCTTGCTCATTGGTCAAAATGCTTGTCAGCTTCGGGTCCAAGTGCACAATGCTTTATGAGTGAAGGAAAAGTACAGGCCGTTCACGTATCTAGGGAATACTTATTTCCTTAGGTATATGAAAGTATATACTTTCCCAAATCTAGTTGTTCTCTGGCATAGCAGTGAGGCCCCCTTTCTCCTCCTCAGGACAGCTGATAGCACCATATGTGACTTGGTATAAAGTAACATTGCCACCAAACTTCATTATTATGGTGTATAGACTGTTAAAACCCTTAGGCCTGTGAGCGCTGGCAGTCACAACCCTTATGATATTGTCATAACAGAGCCCTGCTATGTGTGGCTCAGCCCAAAAATTCCACTGGGATGCCAGTCAGTTTATTTTTAAACTTTTTTTTTTTTTTTGGATATGTATAGGTAGAAGAGTCTAGGAAACAGACTAAGAAAAACTGGTTAGAGAGGTAAGAGGAGAAAGAGAGATTAAGTTATTCTAAAACCAGGAGAGAACCCTTGAAGAGGTGGGATTGACCAGGAGCAAGCACTAAATACTATAGGAGGTCAAGTAAGACAATGAAAACCTGGCCTTTAAATTTAGAAACTTAGAAGTCATTTAAATGATCTTAGCAACAGTAATTTCAATAGTGTGGCTGAAGTAGCAGCAAATTGTAAAAGGTCTTGGGATGCAAAAGGGCATGTGGAGACAGGAAGCATAAACAATTCTTATAGGAAGGGTACTTAGGAAGGGTAGAAGTAAGCATAAGTCAAAGGTAGGATTTTTATAATGATGGAGAAATGTGAACATATTTGTGTGATGCTGTAGGAAGGATCCAGTTGAGAGGAAATTGATGAGGCAGGAAAGAAAAGATCATTGAGAATATAAAGACCTTGAGTGATTGAGAGCAAATGGGATCAACTGAGATAGAAGTTTTTTCCTTTAGGGCATGAAGAAAAGATGGCACAATTATAGATAAATATATCTCCGGGGAAAGGAGGGTGAGAAAGATTCTTCCTGATAGAACTGTGAGGAACTATCTGCTGAAGGAGAAGAGGTTAGGGATAGGATAAGATGCCTGGAGAGTATAATGGACATTAGGGAGAGTCACTAAATGCAGTAGAAAAGATAGCCTGATCAAAGCCTAGCTCAGTGGCCATGAAAGCTTAGCTCAGGTGAGAGGCAGTGTATTTTTAGCATGATGTTCTACAATAATATTTAGAAATCTGGGCACATGAGCATAGAGGGCAAATGAAGTTCTGAGAAAGGTTTTCAGTTAGCAGGGCTGGAGCAGAGGGAATGGATTCTGACAAGAATTTTGTTGAACTGATGTACCATAAAGTCTAGATTAGATCAGAAGGAATTTCGACAGGGACATGGCAGGGCTGGGGGTGCATGTGGAGGTGATGACCCGCAAGAAAGTAGAGTTGGTCAGAGCATCAGAAACTTCAGTGAGTTTCAAGATCAAATGTATCAGGAGGAATGGAATGAGATTTTTGGGATGATGAGGGCTGTAATCAGTGAGGAATTTAAGCTGTTTCAGGTGATGGTGGCCCAGGATGTGACCCTGGGAATGGGCTGGCAGAAGATGATCAAATGTACAGGCTGCTGAAGATAAGAAGTTCAGAGTTGAGATGTCTTACAAATATTTAGAGCTGTAACTTAAACTAAAATTACTTTTTAAATGAATTTTTTATTTACCCAGAGCCATGGGGGTTTCTTTCTTCCCACAACTGAACAAAAGTGTTGATGGGATTACATTGGTGAATATTTCTTTTTTAACTTTGGCCTGTTAAGTATTATTTATTCAGAAATGTTGCTATGCAGAAATGTCCATGGTTGTTCTCAGTAGGGCTGTTCTTACTAGGTGAGACAAATAAATCCAAAAATGCCACTCGATCATGTGTATGATTCTTTTAATGTATTGTTGAACTTGTTCTGTTAATGTTTTGTTGAAGATTTTTGCATCTAAGTTCATCAAAGATACTGCCTTCTCCTGTCTTCCCGTCCCCTCCCCTCCCCTCTTCTCCTCTTCCCTTCTTTCTTTTTTTGTATCCTTGTCTGGTTTTGATATTAGGGTAATGCTGACCTTGTAAAATGAGTTTGGAAGCATTCTCTCCTCTCCAGTGTTTTGGAAGAGTTTGAGAAGGACAGGTATTAAATCTTTGAATCTTTGGTGGCATTCATCAGTGAAACCTTCTGGTTTTACTTTCTGGCTTTTGTTCATTGGAGGTTTTTGATTATTGAGTCAGTCTCCCTCCTAGAAATAGGCCTATCCAAAAATGTGTTATAACCAAACCAAGATAAAAAACATGCTATAGACTATGCTTTGTCCTAAGAACCAAGCTGGTATTTGATTAGAGCTTTTTTTTTTAGACATAATGTAATTAAATAAAATATGGACAAATTATACTTGGCTCCTTTCCCTGTGCTCATTTTTTTTTTTTTTTTAAAGAAAGGGAGAGAGACAAGTAGGCTCCATGCCTAGCGTGGAGCCCAGTGTAGGGCTTGATTTCACTACCCTGAGATCATGACATGAGCCGAAACCAAGAGTCAGATACTTAACCAACTGAGCCACTAAGACACCCTTGCTGATTTTTTTTTTTTTAGTTCAAGTTTAAAGCAAGGGATCTCTGAAAGATGTTCATATTCGGAAATTCATGCAGGATCACTCACATGTCAAAGGCAGAGATAAGGGAATGTGGCTAAGGACTGACAACAGAGGGTGGGTGGGTGTGGTTGTGGAGCCTCGCAAATCCAAATCCGGGCCAGCAGGCTTGAAGCCCAGGAGAGCTAACATTGCAAATAAAGCCTGAAGGCAGTCGCTGAATTCCTTCTTGATTTGGGAGGCTGATCTTCTTTGTTCTACTCGGGTCTTAAGTTGAGTGGATGAGAGCCATAGCAAAATCAGTGGCCGGGTCTTTATGGTTACTTCCTTCAGGTCCTTATACTTGTAAGTTTCATGAACATACTTCTTCCATACCCGTCTTCTCACACATGTGACGCTTAGAAAGATGCTAGGTTGTGTTTGGTCATGATTCATTTATGCCATGTACCTTTGGCATAAAATCTCTAAAATCTCTATTTTCACATACTCTTCTGCCTCGGGTCTCCTACAGCATGAGTGTCCACCTCATCTATGCTGAACAATCTCGAACATAGAAGAATCCCCAAGTCAGTGATTCCTAAAGTGTAATTCATATAGCAACATCAGTTTCACCTGTGACTTGTTCAAAGACAAAAATCTTTTTTTATTTTTTAACTGCTCAAATTTTTTTCTGCTACCCTTGACTACCTGAAGTACTTCTTCTTGAAATGCCACTGTATACATTTAGTAAATGTATTATGATAACTTATATAGCATTTTTGATACACATTATTTATGGTTATTTGGTCATATCCGAAATATTTTTTCTTAGCTCCATTTTTCATTAGTAAATCATTTTCATGCCTATTACTAGCTATTGCTATGTATATATAGTATATTTTATTGTTTTGAATAAGGGAACCTGTTAATTGGGGAGAATAATAATTTTTCCAAAGTCTCAGTGACATGTTATGCTTTTCTAAGTGTTATACACAAGTCTGAGGCACTCAACAGACTTAATATAAATAAGAAATAATTTTGGTATTTTTCGTATGTTCAGAAAACTTTGACAGTGCATGAGGGGTGGAATGGTCAATTGAAAAGCAAGGGAAATTAAGGGAAAATAAATGCCAAAGCAGCTATGACAGGGATTTCTTGAGCTTTATCACCTCTTTCTATGCTATTTAATTCTGTTGCTACTTAAATTTAAGCACTCTTGTTCATTTCACAAATCTTCATTGCCATTGTTACATTCAGAGACAGAGTGCTGTGACTTAGTTTCCATTAATATAGTCATTTTAGCATTGAGCTTGTCTGCATTATAAAGTGAGGGTTACATGATAGAGGTACACTCAAGAGAGAAGACTGAAGTCCAGAGAAATCTTTGGCCTTGGCTGAGATTTCCTAACTTTATTTCTGCTAATGATTTCTGGCATAGTCTCATAGTCTCATAGTCTCTTAAAACAAGGCACCTAGATGCTTTTCTTAAAAAAAAAAAGAAAAAGGTCGAGTACAAGGGGATAAGGAAGTATTTAGCACACCTAATCCGTCCGATTTCTGAAATTTGACTATAAGAGTTGTAGAGCAGTGAGGACATGTAGGACATGAGGCATTGACTCCGACCCCTCAGGTGGTATGCCTCCGTACTATAACAGTACCAACGAGGTCTGTATTCTGCATCTACATAAGCATTTTTCAGATGCTGTGAATAGTCCTTGATATGTTTTTCTTAAGGAAATCTAACCATAACTTAACTATTTATATTTTCCTTTCCTTACCTCAGTCAATGATAAAAATAAACAAAAATTAGTTACCAAAAACAACATTAATCCTAAGAGATAGGTAATATTAATTTTTGATTTGGTTCCGTTTACCTTATTGATAAGAAATGTAATTGTCCAAATTACTTTTGCTTCAAAAATGCCTTTTTGGAATTTTAATTTAATAATTAGACTACTTGAAACAACAACAAAAAAAACCCCCAAGATTTATGCTTATTTCCCTTAATACTAGAAATGCTATTTTAAAGATATTTATTTATTTATTTATTTATTTATTTGTTAGAGAGAGGGCGGGAGTGAGCACAGGCAGAGGCAGAGGGAGAAGCAGGCTCCCCACCGAGCAAGGAGCCTGATGTGGGACTTGATCCCAGGATGCTGGGATCATGACCCGAGCCGAAGGCAGCCGCTTAACCAACTGAGCCACCCAGGCGTCCCTAGAAATGCTATTTTAAAAAGAATGCAGTTTTGAACAAACGAAACTATCTTGAAGTGATGAACATTTATGGATTGTCTTGTAATCCAAGAACAACAAAATGAATTGCCTTTAAAAATTTAATAATTTTACAGGAATAAAAAGATTTCCAAGTTTTGACTCAGCATTTTCCTTTTATTATTAGAATATAAATTACTCCTCTTATAGTAGGTCTTCTAATAAAGTGTATGCCATCTATGTTTCCTATTACTTAGGAAATAGGAGTACTGTACTGAGATGCTGAGATGAGTGATTGTATGCTATTTTGTCTTTCAGTTTTCAGTATTTTCTGTGGAAGAGTCAAATCAGCAATTTTCAAAATATAAATAATGAATCTTGACGTTATTTTTCAAAGATAGGAAATTTTAGAGGTAGATTTTTCTGTAACTTCTGCACCAAAAGCTGTTACCTTAATGCACAGCAAATCTGGGCTTTCTACGGTGTTACTGGCTTTTATAGAGGAGCAAACCAGACTGTTTCACCTTTTGCTTGAAATGGGGCCTGCCTAGTAGGACAAGAGTAGACCTAATTTTAATCTTTGGTACCTTGTTGTTTATGTCTCTAGAGCTTTAAAGATATAAAGAAAGGACAAGTCTCTTCCTCGTCTCCCATTTCCTCCTACTTTTCTTTTTTCCCCCCTTTTTATTCCCACTTCAATAGCTGGTAGAAAAAAACAAGGTTCTTATTATCAGCTACTTGCTATTTGATAGTCTTTTCGCTATTCGTATTTATCACAGAAAAACATTTTATTAAACATTTTTGTTATTTATTTAATATTTTGAGAGAGAGCACGCAAGAGTGTACTTGCATGCACATGTGTAAGGGGTGTGGGAAGGACCCAAGGGAGAGGGGGAGAGAGAATCTTAAGCAGTCTTTCCACCCAGCACAGAGCCTGATGCAGGGCTCGATTTCATGACCCTGAGATCATGACCTGAGCTGAAATCAAGAGGTGGACATTTATTGAAACATCTAAAGATTCATTAATTAATTCATTATATTTAAAATGATCTTACCATCTTTGTTATTTTGCCTTTATTATTTGTATTAAAATAACTTATTTTATCTTAATCAAGTTTCTTAAAACTTCAGCCTGTACTATATATTGCACAGATTAATAAAGATGTATATTTGATATTATCATTTTACCAGACCTCTTTTTTTAAAAAGTTTAGATTAGAAACTTCACCTTTTTTTTTTTTTAAGATTTTATTTATTTATTTGAGAGATAGCACTAGACAGTGAAAACAAGCATGAGTGGGGAGGTGGAGGGAGAGGGAGACTGTGCAGGTCTCCATCCCAGGACCTGGGATCACCACCAGGTACTTAACACTAGGATACTGTAGTCAAAGGAAGCTCTTTGCTATGCAGCAACTCAGTCAATTTGCATGTTTTGCCAGTGGTTAGACAAAAAAAGATCAGTAAACAGTCTCATTTATATCAAAATTATATTGTGAGGTAATTATAATGTTCTATGGTGAAATAGTGTATAACTCAGTTTTGTTTAGGGGAAAAATTTTTTTTTATTCCACAATTGGATACAAGACCCCACATTCAGATGTTCTGGGGGAGATTAGCAATTTAATTTTCCTTTCAAATAATACGTTAATGACACACAAAGAATTTAGGGAAGAACTTAATGGTTATCCTAGCAAGTAGTTGCCCTAGTTTGGTATTCCAGCTTGATACTACCCTAGGTGCAATTGGATACTAATGACCTAATCAAAATAAGTTAAGGGAATTGGTGATTCAAGTAGGCATTTCTTAGTTTTTTCAGATTAGGGGAGACTGGTCTCTTAAGTCCCCATTCCTGCTACCCATTTAAACATTGTCTTCTGATTTAAGGAATATTTCCAAACTCCAAGATTTGTTCTGTGGTTTGCTATATTCCATACACAAATTCTTTACTTTTGAAATGAATTTTCTTTCCTCTTTTACTTGAGGGAATGACAGCTTACCTATTTAGTGCCTATTATAAGCTGGTTAGTGAATAACATGCTGAAAGGAGATTCAGAAAGAATATGGATAGAAGTGGTCATCATCAGACTACTGGCATTGGCTTTATGGAGGTAAAGAAGGAGGAAGGGTGCACCAAAAATAGTTGCCATCTACCTAAGGTTAGTTCTTAATTCATTAAGAGTAGTACAAGTTTATTCCCAACCTGTGTCACTGGACATCTCTGTATAAAGAAGTGTTTTCTGTTTTCACAAACATTTTCTTTAATCCCAGCAAACAGTCTCATAAAGGCATGAAGTTGTCAAAGAAGAATCAGCCCAAACCATCTCTACTAAGGAAATGTTTCCAAGTATATAAATTGGTCATAACATCAACTCTATATACAGAAGGCAGCACTTAAAAAAAAATCTAAAATATGGTATAGGTCATTACTGTTACCCTAACAGTCTGATTACGTATCTTCAGCTGATAAGTTGTCTCCAATTGAGATCCATTTTGTAACCTAATATTATGGAGTGAGGGGGGAAATCCCTTTGTAAAAATTCTCCACTACTATCTCCATAATCTCTACTTCACTGAGTTTCATCCAAGTGCGAAAATGAAAAATTATAACCTGCCAAGCATCAGTGGCAGAGTGAAATGAAAAAATTGCGAGTTAATAACAGTGATGCCTCAAAAAAATTTCCTGGCCAATTTAACATTGCTTCATCCAAGGTCACTTCCCAGAGTTGATTATTTTTAGTAATTTGCAGATGAGACCATTCTACCTTGGTCATGGTTAGTGAAGATCAAGAAAATGCCAGAGAAGGTTTAAGACTCAAGGTTATCTATCTTTCTCAAATAAGACACAAACCACAGTTCCACTTTATTTTCTTAAGACCTAGCAGAAAATAATTTTCAAAGAAAAGAACCTTAAAGCCTGTAAGATCTTTTATTGGAGATACAAAGTCACAGTGTAAAACACTAGGGGTAAGGATAGCAGAAGGACACTGTTTAGTAGATCCTTAGGTAGCATTTCATGTGGCAAAGCAATCCTCAGTATATTTTCCTAGGATTTTTAGTTTAATGCTTAAAAAAACAACCTACTGTAGATTGCATTTTGTGTAAACATTGATTTACATGTCTAGAAATTTGCAGAAAATTTCCATTACTTTTTCTTGCTCATTTTGAAATTTGAAGTTACATTATAAATAATCATTTAAAGTCTTGTTTTTTTACACATAAATAATTCAGATAATATAGACAAATATAAAAAAGAAAGCTTTTCTTTAATTTTGCTAATCACTTTTTGCTAATAACTTTTATTGATTTTTAGCATAACTTTCCAGACCTGTATATCTCTGTGTGTACGTCTGTATATATGTAGGTAAGGAGAGAGACAGATGAGTAGGAAGATAGGTTTTTTTTTTTTTTAAGATTTATTTATTTGTGTGAGAGGGAGAGAGCACACAAGCAGGGGGAGCAGCAGGTAGAGGGAGAAGCAGGCTTCTTCCTGAGCAAGGACCTGAGCCAAAGGCAGATGCTTAACCAAGTGAGCCACGCATGTGTCCTAGAAGATAGATTTTTTTGTTTTAAATGAGCTCACAAAGAAGGTATACTCATATTTTACCTAGCACTTCACCATGGGTATCTTTCTATGTCAATAATTATTGGTTGCATTTTTATTCGATGGCTTCATATTATGTTTGTATCATCTGATATGGATGGACATTTAGAATAGTTTTCTACCATATAAATAATTCTGAAATAAATACAACTTCTTACATATATTAGATTATAAAATACTCTGATTTGTTAAATCAGAGACAACCATGAGAGACTGTGGACTCTGAGAAACAAACTGAGGGTTTTGGAAGGGAGGGTGGTGGTGGGGGAGTTGGGTGAGCCTGGTGGTGGGTATTAAGGAGGGCACATATTACATGGAGCACTGGGTGTAGTGCATAAACAATGAATTTTGGAACACACAAAAAAATTAATAAAATAAAAAGATTGATCTGATTTAAAACTGAAATGATGACGATTTAGACATATGATGCTTACTGCAAAATGCTCTCTAGAAAAATGGAAGTATGTCCTTCCAGTAGCACTACATTGTTACAAGGGTGTTCTTTAGTTGGGTAGGTGAACTTTGATATCTCAGTATTGTTTTTGTTTGTTGATTAGTGACGTTGAGTATACTTTCAAATATTTAGTAGCCATCGCACTTTTTGTGAATTTCTTGTTCATTTCTTGCCTTTCCCCCATTAGTATAATCTTTTTCTTGTGACTGTTTAATAATAAATATATTTTTAAAGGATATTAGTCTTATCTCAACTATTTAAAATTTTTTTCTGTATTGTCAATTCTAATTTTATTTGTATTTCCTCCAGTATCTTCTGTCTGTAGAGCCATGCTTACAAAAGCTTGTCCTAGATGAAGCTATATGATGAATTACTTAAAATTTTCCTCTGTTACTTTTGTATGTTTAATGTTTAATCCATAAGGAATTTGATCTTAGGTATGATTTGAGACAAGAGTCTAGCTTATTTTATTCCCAAATAGCTAGGCTATTGACATAATACCACTTCATGAATAGCCCAGCCTTCCCTATTGATTTGGAATGCCTCAGTTTTCATAACGTATGTTTATCACTGTCTTCTGAGGAGTTTTAGGCATTACATGATGTGCTCTTAGGGAATGTTGTTCAGGATCTGGAAAACTAAGTAACTGGCATTCTTTTCTTATCTTCTTTACATCTTCATTGAAATATCTGTGTATTTTTTCTAATTCTTTACATATTTTAATGCAGTTTCTTTTTTTACTGAGGTACAACTGACATATAACATTATATTAATTTCAAATATACAGTATAGTGATTTGATATTTGTAAATATTATAGAATTACCACACTAACTCTAGTTAACATCCATTATCATATGTAGTTACAGATGTACAGTTTCTTCTTAATTTTTGAATATGAGCTTTATTGAAGTACAATAAGTGTATGTACCGTATAATACATATAATCAATAAATTTGTTCATGCCGTGACTACATTCAAGATAGAGAACGTTTCCATCACCACACCAAACCTCCATCTGGCCTTTGTAGTTGATCCTTTTTCTCTACTGCTGGCCTCTGACAACTATTGGTCTGTCTACACATAGTTTTTTCTAAGAGTTCATATAAATTAAGCAATGTAACAGGTAGTCTTTTATGTCGGTTTTTTCCACTCAGCATTATACTTGTGAGATTCATCCATGTTGTTTGTGCTTAAGTAGTTTATTCCTTTTTAATCATCTGTAGTATTCAATTATATAGATATACTACAATTTGTTTATCCACTTACAGATATCTGGGCATCATGGATATAGCTGAGTTTTTGGCTATCATCAGTTACTATGAACATTCTTATACAGGTCCATGTGTAGATACAAGTTTTATCTCTCTAGAGTAAATACCTAAGACTGGGATTACTGGGTTGAATTGTGTGTATGTGATTTTATAAGAAACTGCCAAATGGTTTTCTTAAGTGTCTGTAGTGCTTTTGCATGAGCAATATATAAGAATTGTAATTGTTTTATATGCTTGCCAGTACTTAGTAGGATCAGTCTCTTTAACTTTAACTCTACTGGGTGAGTAGTGGTATCTCATTTGTGGTTTTAGTTTGCATTTCCTTAATGGCTAATGTCCTTTGCATTTCAATAGAACTTATAGAAGCAGTTTACCAACTTCTACAAAAAAACCTGCTAAAATCTTAATTTTGATTTTGTTGAATAAATTTGGAGACAGTTGACATTGAATAATATTGAATCTGTTTATGAACATGGTTTATGTTTTTATTAATTTAAGTCTTTAACTTGTTTCAACAAAGTTTTATAGTTGGCAGAGTGTGAGTTTTACAAAATTGAAAATATTATCCTTACATATTTCATATTTTGATGTTCTTTGAAGACACACTATAATTTAAATCTCTAATTTTTATTGCTCATGTAAAAATACAATTAATTTTTGTATATTTAGTTTGTCCTGTATATTTGTTAACTCATTTATTAGTTCTAATAGTTTGTGTAGATTTCTCGGGATTTTCCACATGAACTTTTTTTTAAAGATTTTATTTATTTGACAGAGAGAGAGATCACAAGTAGACAGAGAGGCAGGCAGAGAGAGAAGGGGAAGCAGGCTTTCTTCTGAGCAGAGAGCCTAATGTGGGGATAGATCCCAGCACCCTGAGATTATGACCTGAGCTGAAGGCAATGGCTTAACCCACTGAGCCAACCAGGCACCCCCTCCCCCCTTTTTTTGTTTTGGAAAAAAAAAAAAAGTTTTTCTTCTTTCTTTTCAAATTGTATGCCTTTATTTCTTGTTTTTGCTTTATTTTGCTAGCTTAGATGTTCAGTGCAATATTGATGTATACATGGTAAAAGCAGTTACCACTTTTTGTTTTTGATCTTAAAGGGAAAGCATTCAGTGTTTTCGTTATTTCACCATATAAGAATGATGTTAGCTATAGGTTTTTCAGAGATGCCATATTAGTCTGCTTGGACTGTCATAATTAAATACAACAGACTGGATGGCTCAGACAGCAGAAATGTATTTTCTCATAGTTCTGCAGGATAGGAGTCCAACATCAAAGTGCTGTTAGATTTGGTTTCTGGTGAGGGCTCTTTTCCTGCTTGCAGATGGCTGTTTTCTTGCTGTGTCCTCACTTAGCCTCTTCTATGTCCAAGGGGACAGGCAGAGAGACAGAGAGGGGAGGGAGGAGGAAAGAAAAGAAGGAGGGAGTAGGGAGGGGAAGGGAAAAAGAGAGAGAGAAATATGTAACTAGTCTTACTGGATTAGGGCTCCACTCATGTCTTCATTTAATCTTAATTATTTCATTAAAGGTCCTATCTCCAAATACAGTCATATTAGGGGTTGGAGCTTCAACAAATGAATTTTGGGGAAACACAGTTGAGACCATAACATAGATCCTGTATCAGATTGAAAGGTTCCCCCCCCCTTTTTTTTTTAAGATTTTATTTATTTATTTGAGAGAGAGAATGAGAGAGATTGAGAGTATGAGATGGGAGAAGGTCAGAGGGAGAAGCAGGCTCCCCGCTGAGCAGGGAGCCCGATTCCGGGACTCTGTCCTGGGACTCCAGAATCATTACCTGAGCTAAAGGCAGTCGCTTAACCAACTGAGACACCCAGGCACCCGAAAGCTTCCCTTCTCTTTCTAATAAGCTTAAAATATTTATCATGAATAGGTGCTGAATTTTGTGAAATGCTTTTTGGCATCCTTGAGATGATCATATGTTTTCCTTTTTTAAAATATATTAGTATGGAGAAATCATGTAATTCATTTTTTGAATATTAAACCCACTTTGCATTACTTGGTCACATTTTGTATGCCTTTCATATATTGGTCTTTAGGACTTTTGTTTATAACATGCATTTATGTCTAATTTACATATTATATATTTCAAATATTGGAGAACTAAATTTGCTTAAATTTTGTTAGGGATTTATTTTCATGTCTGTGATCATAAAAGATACTGATCTGTAGTTTTCTTGTAATATCTGTTTGGTTGTGGATTAAGATAATATTGGCCTCATCATGTGAAAGAACTTATTCTTCTATTTTATGAAAGAACTCCTATGTTTGGTTTAGATCAACTGTCCTTTTTTTTTTTTTAAAATCAACCATCTTTTTTTTTTAAACATTTATTTATTTATTTATTTACCAGATAGAGATCACAAGTAGGCAGAGAGGTAGGCAGAGAGAGAGGGAGAAGCAGGCTCCCCGCTGAGCAGAGAGCCAGATGTGGGGCTCGATCTCAGGACCCTGAGATCATGACCTGAGCCGAAGGCAGAGGATTTAACCCACTGAGCCACCCAGGCGCCCCATAAATCAACCATCTTGATACGTATTTTCTACTTCTTATCTGTTCTTTGGTACTTTTTCCCCCTTTCCTCCTTTTTTCCGATAAAGTGAATATATTTTATGATTCCCTTTTGTGTCCACTGTTTTTCCCACCTGCACCTTTTTGTTTTATTTGTTTAGTGGTTACTCCAAAGTCTGCATTATTTTTAACTTACTGGTTCACTATAAAATATTGTGTTGCTTTACATAAAATGTTAAGAACCATGTAAAAATAAACTTCCATTTCCCCATTCCTTCTTTTGCTTTTATAATGTTACCTCTCCATATGTTATAAACCTTTTAATAATGCACTATTATTTTTACCTTAAATGATTATCTTTTAAAATGATTAAAATAGGAAATATTATACTCTATATTTACCCCTATAGTTACCATTTTCAAAACTCTTCATCTTTTATGTAGATGTACATTTCCCCTTATATCGTTTTACTTCTACCTCAAGAACCTCCTTTTGTGTTTCTTAAGTGCTGGAGAAGAATTCTTTCAATTTTATTTGAAAAATTATTTATTCAGTTTTATTATTGAAAAATATTTTTATTAGGCTTAGATTTCAAAATTGATGGTTTTATTGTTTGTGTTTTTGTTTTTTTTATTTCAGTGCTTGGAAGTATCTGCCGTTGTGTTCTGCCAGTTTCTGATGAGAAGTTGGCTATAATTCTCATCTTTGTTCTGTAGTTAAGGATGTCTTCCCACCTCCCACCCCCGACTGCTTTCACTAAAGTCAGACTTTTTGAAGTTCCTTCTGGATGTCACTCAGTATTCTTTGATGTCTCTCCTTTATAAATGGTGGAAATCTTTCTCCCAAATGCTGTGAGCTCTGAGAATTGTTTATTCTGCTGTTTTTTGGTGATTCATTCCCTGGCCTCAAGTGATTTCTGCTCACATAGGGCAGATCAGTAGCCACCTAACTCCTGAGGGAGACCTCCATTCAGATTTTTTGAGCTTTCTCTATCTGTGCAGTGTCAGTATCCTTGGTAGTCTTTCCGACAGATCAGCTGCTTTGGCCTTCCCAAACTCCAATCTATTTCCTTAACACAGTGAAACAGTCTATTTGGCCTTTTCCTTCCAAACTATTTTTTGGAAACTGCCTCCAAGTAACAAACTGGGGCAATCCTAGGACTCATCATTCTTGTTCCCTCTCTCTTAGAAGTCATAGTCCAGTGTTACTATTGTTCATGTCTGAAAACAGTGTTTTCATATATTTATTCTGGTTTTTTTGTTTAAAGTGTAAGTCTGGTTTTTGTTACTTCATCTTTACTGAAGTGGACATGTAGAATTTATTTTGAACAGAATATACAATGCCAAAATATGAACTTGAATTCCAGTGAGATGTTGATGTTATATATACCTCCTTCTGTTTCTGGATTATTCATTCTGTTACAAGTATCTACCTTCAGATTTATTTATTTGTCACCAGTGCCTCACCAACTTAATTATTTTATCTACTTTTAATGAATCTATATTTCAGTTATATTTAGTTTTAAAATTATGCAATTAGCATGATTCTAACATCATTTAATTTCTAATGTTTCTTAGGATGTATCTCGCTTTTGTTTTTTTTGGCCTTTTTTTTTTAATATTGGTAAGATCAGCTGGAGCCCCAAATCATATCCTGTGGAAGCCCATAATCACTTGCAGAGGTAGAGTAAAAGCAGTGTTTCACATTATCACTATTGTTTTCTATGAGCTCTTGCTTTTATTGAATAAAATTGGTTCAGAGATCTTGTCTTCTGTGCCTCCTAGTTTATGCTCTGATGTATTGACCCAGATGTGAGACTCAATTTCATTTACAAAATCCATTCACATAGAGCATATGAGATTACATTTTTTGGATGTCTAGATTTGGGGGACTAGCATTGTGATGTCATAATCCAAACAATTTCACATAAAATATGAGACATCTTTTTTTTTAAAAGTCTATTATGTCAACATCAGAATTTTATTTTACCACTGTTTTTAACCCCATGCCCCATATTTGCCTAATTAAGTCTTGCTAATGTCTCCTTTTCTCTTTCTTTTCTCAGCTCTTGTCTCTCTATGCACCCATCTTTAAAATTCTGATGTGTTGCAAAAATGTTAAGCTGTCTTTTTAGCTGTATTAGAATGTACTGTACTAGACCCTTGGTTGCTTTTACCCAAAGTGAATCATCAATTATTTATTTCTAAATTCTGGTGCCCACTGTTAAGGTAATGAATTTTTCATCTCACTACATTTGTAAAATGATGCTTTATATTTCTATTTTATTTTTTAAAATTGAAGATGTATATTATTCCTAGGAGATTTGATGGATTTGGTGGCACTCCAGACGCTTCTGCCTTAATCATAGTCTTGTGTGCTTCATAAGAAAATAATTAATCATATGAAGAGCCATATGAAAAATATCTGCAGTATATAGCCAATTGCAATATAAAGTTTTCAATTCAAAACATCTAATGTGAAATGCATATATTCATTTATACCCATGGATTTAATTGAGGATTATCTACATTTTTACTTGTTTGATTATTAATAGAATTGGTAAGTTACTAAGTTGCTATTCAGTAGCTTTTTTAGGCAGAGTACAATGAGTTGTATGCATAAAGAAATGTTATACTGTCTCTATATTATTCATTGGAATGGTTTCAAACTTGGATTCTTTTTTCGTAAGAGAGATGTTTGCTATCACCTTATTGCTTATTGTTTTTTCAAAATTATATAAATGCTATTTTTGATTTGATTATATTATGTTTTATTATCAACTGCTGGACAGAATAAATTACAGTTGGAAAATAATAGTACTGCTTTTTTATTCAGTAATATTACTATTGTGTGGATTTTTACTCCCCGAATAATTGCTTATATGTCATCATTTGTAAATTACTACACTAGGTACCATCAGGTTAGTCAGAAGAAATAGTGGTTTGGTACCTTTTTCCAGGTAGTTGGAATCATAGTTGAGGTCATAAAATAGTCACCTGTAAAATTACTTAGAAATAATGTTTACAAATGAGTTCAAACTTAATACTCTAAATAGATTTTGGAACTGAAGCATTGAAGGAAATGAACAAAATACAAAGACATTCTACTGAATGGGAGAAGATATTTGCAAATGCCATATCCAGTATGGGGTTAATATCCAAAATATATAAATAATATATATATATGTATACATATACATATATATATTAAGTTATATATATATATAACTTAACACAAAAAATGAACAACCCAATTAAAAAATAGGCAGAGGACCTGAAAAGACATTTTTCCAAAAAAGAAATACAGATGACCAACAGGCACATAAAATGATGCTCAACATCGCTAATCATCAAGTAATGCAAATCAAAACCACAATGAGATATGGCTAAAAAAAAAATAACACACCCACACCCACACCCAAGAAATAATGTGTTGACCAGGATGTGGAGAAAAAGGACTCATGCACTGTGGGTGGGACTGTAAATTGGTACAGCTACTGTGGAAAACAGTATGGCGATTTCTCAAAAAATTAAAAACAGGAATACTGTATGATCTGATAGTTCTACTACTGGATATTTACCCAAAGAAAACAAAACCACTACTTTGAAGAGATATATACACCTATATGCTTATTGCAGCATTATTTATAATGGTTAAGATGTGGAAGAAATCCCATCAATAGATGAACAGATAAAGAAGAAGTACACACACACACACACGCACACACACACACTCACTCATACACAAGTATTATGCAGCCATAAATAAAGGATGAGATTTTTTTTTTTAAAGACTTTTATTTATTTATTTGACAGATAGAGATCACAAATAGGCAGAGAGGCAGGCAGAGAGAGGACGAAGCAGGCTCCCACTGAGCAGAGAGCCCCATGCGGGGCTCCATCCCAGGACCCTGGGATCATGACCTGAGCCGAAGACAGAGGCTTTAACCCACTGAGCCACCCAGGCGCCCAAGGATGAGATTTTTGCCATTTGCAACAACATGGATGGACCTAGAGGGTATTATGCTAAGTAAAATAAGTAAGACTGAGAAAGACAAATACCATATGATTTTACGCATGTGGAATCTATAAAACAAAACAAATGAATAAAAAAGCAGACCAGAACTATATATAAAGAGAACAAACTGATGTTTGCCAGAGGGGAGAGTGTAGGGGGATAAAGAAAATAAGTGAAGGGGTGGGGAAGATAGAGGCCTCCAGTTATGGAATAAGTAAGTCACAGAAATGAAAGGCACAGCATGGGCAATATAGTTAATGTTTGATAATAGCATTGTGTGGTGACAGATGGTAGTCACACTTGTGGTGTGCCTAGCACACCTAGCATACTCTATGGAGAAGTTGAATCACTATGTTGTGCACCTAAAACTTATGTAATATTGTGTGTCAACTGTCAACTATACTCAAATAAAAAATTTAACAAAAAAAGGCAGGTTGATCCAAGTACCACTTTTGTTATCAAAATACCATAGAACATTTGTTATTGATTTCATACTAATCTGCAATATTGACAAATGAAAATATATTTGTGATCATGCTTTATATATTGTCTCCCTTTGTTTTCTCTTAGAACTTTGTAAATGTTACATTCCAGGACCAAGTACCTCTAAAATACTGTCTTCCCTCACCCCCATGCTTCTTGTCTGTATTCTAATAGCAATCTTACTTATAGGCTGTTAATATATTTTAAAAATTTTATGTATTCAGACATCAGTTATGAATTTGTCCATTTCCTCCACTGCTATATATATCAAAGGGAATACTACCCACCCTCAGACTCTATTTTTTCTTCCTGTGGAGAAAGGAAATTACTACTTTGACATCAGAATGTATTAGCTCACCTTCAGTTTGCAGACACTTCAGTCCTACCTGATAATTCTACTTTACTAACCAAGAGTTAGGGCCTATCAGGCCTTTACAGAATGACTGGAACAAACAACTCATTTCTTACAGTTGCCCTAGGAGAACCACCTCACTCAATGTATATCTTAATAGATTCATTCAGATTAATTTGAAAGACTTTCTAGGAAACTATTTATTGAACAAAAATGATTAAAATTGATCTGTGTACTGTTGTCTAATAAAAGTGGTTTATTTTTATATTACCTTTCTTTTAAATCATGGGTATTTATAGTTTGGGAACAACCCCTATGATACGGAGTTCTCTTTTTGCTGTATTTCTACTAATTTTCACTTGAAAGGAAATGAATGGATGGAAATGAAGGAAAGGATGAAAGGAGAAAATTATGAAACAGATTTTTTATGCTTAATGAGAATGAAATTCAATCTTAAGTCATTTTAGTAAATGTTATAACTTAAAGAATAGTAACTTCTTTTTGAAATTTGAAAAGTCACAAAATTTGAAAAAAATCAAGAAATGAATGAATTTAAAAATCTAATATTTGATAATAGTATTACAACTTCTAAATTATTCTGTAGGTTTTTTTAAATGTATATTTTAAAATGTACATATTAGCTAAGAATTGTGAAAAAGCTCCCTTGCTATGGTTACTTTTAAAATTTATTTTTAAATGATTGTAACTTTCCTATAGTAAAGTGCATATGCTTTCAGTGTTGATTATGACATGGAGTTTTTTCAACCTGAAGGTTGCTTTCTATTTTACTTTCTGTATTATTAGAGAAAATGAACAAAATTTCACATTCTAAGTAAGACTCGGATTTTTCTTCCTTTTTTGGGGGGTTATCATCTGCTAATTAGTATATATTACAAAAAGGACTGCTCATTTATGCCAGTGAAACATTTTGTCAAAAAGAAGTAAAATGGGGCACCTGGGTGGCTCAGTGGTTAAGCGTCTGCCTTCAGGTCATGGTCCCAAGGTCCTGAGATAGAGACCTGCATCAGGCTCCCTGCTCAGTGTGAAGCCTGCTTCTCCCTCTTCCACTCCCCCTGCTCGTGTTCCCTCTTGCTGTGTCTCTGTCAAATAAATAAATAAAATCTTAAAAAAAAGCAATATGATTTTCATCTTTAATTGCAGTACTTTTGAAACAATTATCCTAGCAGTTCCTTTTCATATTCTTGAAATGATGTTTGCTTTCTAAATTTAATTGAAAATAGTGTTGATACATATATTAGGATTTTTTTTTCTAGTAAGGGAATATAATATGGCAAATGTTTCTGCTTTTATGTTGGATATTCTTTCTTTTTTCTCAGTTTTAAAACATTATACCTAAAGAAAATCTAGATAAGCTACTTAGCTAATGAATAGCTGATTTTGTTTTTGATTAGTTTTGAGAAGCTTTAAATTCCAGTTGAAATTTTTTGAATTGTTTTTTCTTTCTTGATGGCAAAACACTTGATTTGGTATAAGACCAGATTGGCACAAAGTGATATGTGGCACCAAGCTAAAATAAATGCTTTTTGATTATTCTTTAATTGATGGTCCAGTGAATTATTATTCCATTATCTTACTCACATCCTTGTACATGTTTCTTTTGAGAACTTTCCCGTATGTTTCTGTCACTCACTGATTTCCTCCTGAAACTAGAATTATCATTTAAAAAATAAACTCAGATGTCTGTAGAAGCCATGGAAGTAAAATAGATGAATGAAGTGTAAAGATGATCTCTGGTAACTAACACAGAACCTCATGCTGGTGAGTAAGGGAGGAGTTGTGGGGAATCTCTAGAAAACTGGAGAATAGATGCTCTATTTAGGGGAAGTAATCACTAACAAGCTTCAGGCAGGGTTTACTCTGTGGATAAACAGTTGTCAAATCTTCCAATTAAATAGAGAAGCTAAAAATCTCTCTCTCTCCGTGTGTGTGTGTGTGTGTGTCTGTATGTGTGTCTGTGTGTGAGATTTCCTGATTTTTAAAATATGGCAAATCATTTTCAAAAAATACTCTATGTACAAATGCTGTTTGACATGTCAACTACCTACGAACAAATTGCTTTTGAATCTCTCATTTAAAGCTTTGTCTTTAAAAATAAGACTTTCCATCTAATAATGGTTTAGGCTTAGTTTTTTTTTTTTAATGCAAAGTGATTTTTAAAACATTTTTTTAAAAGACCCTATTTATTTGACAGAGAGAGAGACCACAAGAGAGGGAACACAAGCACAGGGAGTGGGAGAGGGAGAAGCATGCCTCCCACAGAGCAGGGAGCCCAACGCGGGGCTCCATCCCAGGACCCTGGGACCACAACCTGTGCTGAAGGCAGATGCCTAATGACTGAGCCACCCAGGCTCCCCTAAAAACATATTTGATTACCAACTTTTAAAACTTATCTAAGTATAAACCAGGCCCAAGTTTGGTATGTTGGATGGCCGGCCAGTTAGAGACCATCTCTCTCTCTTCCTTCAACATCTCCAAGTCCATTTCCTTCTTTTGTGCCTCTAATGTGTTGTGCTATCCTTATTCCTCAAAACTAGTTAATTAACATATCTAGCTAATTCTTTCTTCTTAATATCTTTCATATCTGTTTGCTCTGATATCCATTTCCAGAGTTGACATCCATCCCCACATCTATCTCAGCTACTTCTGTTGAGTCCACCATCCTATTTCATCTGTTTAATGCCACTGTTTCCTAACTGGTGTCTCTGCTTGTAGTCTTTCCAGATCCATTCTTCACACTTGAAACAGAGAAATGGCCTAACTGTAAAGTAAATCACAGTCCTACTTCAGATCTTTCAAGTATTCTCCATTGACCTCTGCATAAATTTAATCACCTTAACATGACTTGCAGGGCCCTTTATTTTCTGATTTTTGGTTACATGTCTAACTTCATCTCTTGCCATTCCTCTTCAATATTCCATGTTTCAAACAGATTGAATTCCATGAACATTAATGTTTTCTTTTGTTTATAGGTCTTTATAAATGTGGTTCTCTAACCTAGGCCTCTCTTCTGTACCCATTCTGCAGCAAATTGATGTGCAAAGGGAGAGGATAGATAAAACATTAAAAAAGGTGAGCACTTGATTAAAAAAGTTGGGCACATGATTGTCCCAGTTGTTGCTCTTTCAAAGACCAGAAGCTGGACATCTTTTTAAGAAGCAGACATTTCAAGAAAGCACACATTTTAAGAAAGCAGTCCTTACATGACAAGTCTCTTTGTATTCTGGGTTTTTAAAGGCAAAGTCTTAGTGATTTGAATTATCTAGAGTAGGAAAATCTCTGACACTACAAAGGTATATCAAAATTTCTTTGAGTTAGCAAGGTATCTCTCTTCTCCTTGTTATCTCTGTTTCTGTCTCTCTCACACATACCACACAACCCACCAACAAAATGACAAAGATATATTAGTGAGAGTTTGATTAGGATCAATAATCATGGCTTACCCCAACATTTGGAGAGAGAGCTAAATTTAAAGATTGTACATTTTTAAACATAAGAATAACATTTTCAAAGGAAATAATTTCCTTGTAAGTTATTGAAACAAGATCATCCAGAATTTTCAACATTAAGATCAAGATTAGCCCTTGGCAAGTTTTTGAAATTTTGTGAATTTATGACAGGTTTTGTTTGTTTCTTTTTCTGTTTCCTGTCTTTCTTTCATTGTCTGTCTCTTACCTGTCTGTTTTCAGTATCCCTTTCAAAAAATGCCATGTACAGTGGCATTCTATGTGTCCCATAGAATGCAGTGGAATTATTATGTGTTCTCTACTTTGTCCTGATATTAATATAGCCAGAGTTTGAATGGACTGTTTTTGTAGTCACATCACACTAATTGTGAACTTAGAGGCAACTAGCTCTGTTAGGTGATGAGATTGGTATTTAACAAATTCATTTGTTTTATTAAAAATGCTTTGACCAAAAAAAATGCTTTGACAATAGCAGTACCATTGGGATCAATGTAGAGTCTCCATGAGGAAAACAAATAATTTATATACATAAATCCTGGTTATACCTAATAAATTCAATTTTTTATAGCCATATTCTCATATTCTATCAGTTTAGTATAATTTTGGCTTAATGCACATCAAAAATAACCTCCCTAAAGGTGGAGATCAGTGATGTGTCACCTAATGAAGTATTCTGGAATTTTTGTCTACCTCTCTCTTGTGCAAATGTACTTTGTTTAAGCTATCCAGTAACGAAGATATGTAACAGGTTGGTTTAAGTTTAAAAACAGAACCTAAAATAGGATGACAAAAATGGAGTGACAGGAAGAATAACTGCTTAGTGCTAGCTGGATGAATTGAAAACAGATGAAAGACAAGTTCTGTCTTATGGGATTTTGCTGTGCGCTGGAACTAATCACATTAACTCTAACCCACCTGAGGCTTTATGCTGCCTATTTATCTCATCTATGGGATATCCTTTATTTATGACTCTGCTACCCTTATGTTGACAGATCACTGCCAACTTGGACTTAAATATAACAATATAATTATGTTTCTTATTATTTTAGTCATTATGATGGTACCATTATTTCACTTTTCTCTCTTTTCAAAGTTAGTTTGGGGACAGAATAGAAAAGAACAATATGTATTTCATTCTCTCTGTATTGGGATATAATTGGCACAACTTTATATTAGTTTCAGGTGTACAAGGTAATGATTTGACATTTTGGTATATTGCAAACTAATGATCACAGTAAATCCAGTTAACATCCGTCACCATACATAGTTACAAAATTCTTTATTCTTGTTATGAGAACTTTCACGATCTACTCTCCTAGCTACTTCCAAGTATGCAATACAGTATTATTTAATGTAGTCACCATGATGTACATTACATTCCTATGACTTAGTTATTTCAGAAGTTGAAGCTTGTACATTTTAACCCCCTTCGCCCATTTTCCTACTCCTTACCTTAGGCAACCACTGATCTATTCTCTATATTTGTAACCTTGTGTTTTTTTGTTTGTTTGTTTGTTTTTTAAGAGTCCACATATAAGTGAGGTCAAATGGCATTGATCTTTTTCTGTCTGACTTAATTCAATCGGCGTAATGCCCTGAAGGTCAATACATGTTGTTGCAAATGGCAAGATTTCACTCTTTTTTTGGCTAAAAAATATTCCATTGTGTGTCTGTGTATATGTATATATATTTCTTTACCCATTTGTCATCTATGTATGGACATTTTGGTTGTTTCCTGGTCTTGGATATTATAAATAAATGCCAAAGTGAACGTGGGGGGTACATATGTCATTTCAAATTAGTGTTTTCATTTTCTTTGGATAAAATGCTGATTGTATTATAGTTCCACTTTTAATTTTTTGAGGAATTTCCACACTGCTTTCCATAGTGGTTGCACCAATTTTCCTTCTCAGCAACAATGTGTAAGAGTTCCCTTTTCTCCATTCACTATTTTTCCCTATTTCTCCAAATACCAACACATATTTATTGTCTTTTAGATAATAGCCATTTTAACAGGATTGGGGTGATAATCTCATTGTGTTTTGATTTGCATTTCTTTTTTTTTTTTTTAAAGATTTTTAAATTTATTTATTAGAGAGAGCGCACGAGCACAGGCAGACAAGAGAGGCAGAGGGAGAAGCAGGCTCACCACCGAGCAAGGAGCCCGATGCGGGACTCGATCCCAGGACGCTGGGATCATGACCTGAGCGGAAGGCAGCCGCTTAACCAACTGAGCCACCCAGGCGTCCCTTGATTTGCATTTCTTGATTAGTGATGTTGAGCATCTTGTCATGCGTTTGTAGGCCATGATCATTTGCACATATTCTTTGGAAAATTATCTATTTGGACATTCTGTTAAGAGAAAATGACAAAACAAAAAGACTTTGTTTCTATGAATATGATTGGTCTCTTTGTTCCTTTTTTTGTTCATATGCATGTCTTTCTATTTTTTCCTCTCTTGAATTAACCAAAGCTCTTTGAAATATGATCCAGTGTTACATCATTAATATCATGTTAAAAATTTTAGTAGCATATGATTTAGCTACATTAAAATATGTTTGTCACCATCTCCTTATTTAATCACAAATATATCAGATGGCATCCAGTAATACAGTTCTTTTCTATCTTTGGTGTGCACATAGACGGTGATAAATGATAATAATTTCTATGGCACTTTGGGGAAAATGGAAGAAGGAAGTTGCTTTAAACTGGAAGTAAGCAGATGGTGGGTGGGAGGGGGTGTTTGAGCCTGCCTGGCCTGGTAAGGCTTGCAAAAGACTGAAGGGATTATGGAAATTTACTGTAGTCACAGAAAAGGTAGAAAGCTCTGTGAATTGAAATAGCTTAGTAGTTGTATACATGTAATATGTTCAGGTGAAAGTGAAAAACTCAGTCATGCTTCTAGAGAGTTTGTTTTTATGACTAATCACAACGCTTTATTTTTTTCACCTGTGATTTCTAGCACATAGGAGGTAATCAGTAAATTTTGAGAAACTCAAAGTTATATAGACAAGCCATTTAAATGTTTGGATTTATTTTTATCTTTTTATCCAGATGTCTGGTATCTTTTAACATAACCACTGTTTGCCACTTCTGTAATTAAAAACAAACAAAACCCTGATTAATAATAATACCTACCATTTCAGGGGTACCTACTGCACATCAGGCCCCTATGAGCTTATTTAATCTTCATAACATCCCTGAAAAACAATTCTGATTTTTATCCTTAGTTTACATAGGAGGAGTCTGCGTTTCATAAATTATAAATAATAAAAAAAAATGACCTAGTAAGTAGTGTGGAATTAGGATTTAAACAGGCTGATTCTAAAGCCTGAAATAAATGTGTTTGTCATGTCTACAAGGAGAATTATTGACACATATTATTTGTTGAATAAATGATTGGGGGTCTCCAGTTAAAAGCTTTCATGAGGTTCTTTCTCTCTCATCATCTACCACTTTTGGCTTGTACTTTTCTGCGTTTACCTCCAGTTCTTGTTTCATCATCTTTCCCAGTAGTGACATTTTCTAGAGTGTAGAGCATACTGGCTGTGCCAGTATATTAGCCTTGCTTTGGACACTGAATCATGGCCTTGACCTCATTAGCATTTGGAGCGTAGAACACTTGCTTTCAAATCCTAGCTTTGCTGCTTAGTAGCCATATGACTTTGGACAAGCTATAGAACCTCTCTTTGGTATTTTTCTCTTTATTGTATAATGAGAATAATAATGGTATCTGCATTATAGAGGATTGATTTATTAAATGATTTAATAAGTATATAGTACTTGAAATACTGCCTGGGCTATAATAATTTATCAGTATTTATTATTATTTTTATTTGTGAAAACTGGATCATGATCTTTTTTCATAACTTTTCTGTAGGAAACAATAGAGAAGAATTAAGTCTTAGTAGGCTGAGTTTTTAAATAGCTAGTGTGTACTAGTTGTATTTTGTAACATTGAAATTTTTATTAGCAGCTTATCCCTGGAATAATTGCGAACTATAGTACAATTACTAACATTTTCTGTTCAGAAGTTGAGTGTGTTGTGATTGAAGGATTAAAAGGAAGAAATTGTCATGATGCTTAAGGATACTTGTATTTGATTAATAATAATTTTGTTCTGTTCTACTTTCTGATGTAGTGAAATATCTGGATTTCTAGGAAAGAGATAGAAAATTGGGGCACAATTGAGCGATACAAAAATGTCTTTTATTTTTATCTTTTCAAGTGTACGCAAGCTTTTAACTGTCAAAATTTGATGTGTGGACTTGTCAAAGTTATTTCGGTTGCCAAGGAAATTCGACAACAGGAAGAGTTTTATCTATTGGTGGCTTCTAAGGAATCTGTCCTACTGGCGGGAGGAATTTGTTTGGTTAATATAAAACAGTAGCCATCAAAAGAAATGAAATCTTGCCATTTGTGATGACATGGATGGAACTAGAGGGTATTATGCTTAGCGAAATAAGTCAGTCGGAGAAAGACAACTATCATATGATTTCCCTGATATGAGGAAGTGGAGATGCAGTGGGGGTGGGGGTTAAGAGGGTAGGAAAAGAATAAATGAAACAAGATGGGATCAGGAGGGAGACAAACCAAAAGAGACTCTTAATGTCATAAAACAAACTGAGGGGGGTGGGGGGGAAGGGTGTTGGGAGAGGGTGGTGGGGTTACATTATGTGTTTAAAAAAAATAAAAAATAAAAAAATAATTAAAAATAAAAAAAATATAAAACAATAGCCAATGAAAACATCCATTAGGTTTTTAAAAAAAATTATATGTAAATATTAGTGTTTCTGATGCTCTGGGATTTCAGGGTGTATCTGTGAAAATTCTAACTGACCTCAGTTCTTTTTTGCTTTCTCTTTCATATTGAAAATGGGATCCATCCCATCTTAAAATGATGAACTAACCAGGGATTGTCAAGCTTCGTTCCCCAGGCCACATCTGGCCCTCCAGCTGTTCTCATAAAGTTTTGTTGGGACACACACAGCCATCCTCTTACATATTGTCTATGGCTGTTTCACACTGGAGCAGCAGAGCTGAATAGTTGCGACAGAGAAGGCCAGCGAAGCCAAAAATATTTACTATCTGAATATTTGCAAAAAAAAGTTTGTTAATCTGTAAAATAGGCAGATCTAGATACACCCATGAGAGCTTATTTCAACTTGAAGTTTCATACTTTCTCTGTGGGGAAGATTACCTGTCCTCACTAGACTTTACTAAAAGCATCAGATGTGTGGACTGAAAGTGTCTATTGTTTCATGTGTTAGTCTTTTCCTTTCATTTATGTTTTAAACTCCTTTAGCATGTTTAGCATTGTAGGAATATCCTTATAAAAGATAAAATATTACAAACATAGGAAATAGGAAATGTGGCTATTAACATGTTGAATGGGACAATTGATTCATCTCTCATATGATCACATTATTTTGTGAAACTATTAACTGATTTGTTGCAGCAATTTACTGAGGTTAAGCACATTGACTTAGATAATTCTTGTGACTTGAAAAGAAGTAAATTTACGAAAAGAATAAAATTATGGGTATTAAGCAATGAAACAAATAAACAAGCTATCATAAACGTCATCTACTTAATTCCCAATAGCATCATTAAAAATAGAGCTATTGATGTTTGCGCTTATTTGGCCTTATGTTTGTATGCTGGGTTGCTTTTTTCTCAGAATTCATCACAATTTTCATCACATTTTCTTTCACTTTTGCTCATTTAGTTTTAGCGTTTTTAGTCATAATTTCTGTGACTCTGCATAGTTTTTGGATTCTTTTAGTTCTCTCTTAGTTTGGAGACCAGATGTGAGATCAGAGCTCAAACAGAGCTCTCATCAGTGCCCAAGTGATAGTGGGATTACCCTCTAACCTCTGCAATCTTGTGAAGAGGCATTGTGCATCATCATTATAATCAGCAAATAAAACCCTTATGAAGGCCACTTCCCTAAAGTCTCCTTTCTCTTTTTAAATGTAAATTTGAATAAACACTAGGAGTGGAATTTACTAGAAGCAGAATCTGATGAGAGTTAGTCCTCTGTAAGGATTTCAGAACTTCTTCTAGTTCATTTGTAGGTAAGTATAGTTTATCTGCTCTGGGGAGATGGTGCTGATTATTTAAAAATCAGAGGTGAAAGAAGAAACCCCAAAGCAAGGTGATTTATTTACTTTTCGGTAAACTTGATTCTGTTTTGTAACCTTTGAAACATGGATTTTATGAGAGATAGTATTAAAATTTATACTCCCTCTAGAGTGTGTTATTAATCATTATTGCTCTGCTGGGCCTCAAGATTACCTGTCTGCATTGTAATGCAGCTTTCCTTAATATTTACAATTGAAATACCAATGGTTCTTAAGACATCTCATATATTTCTATGAATGAAATGGGATTCACGAGAAATAAGGGCTTGCCTCCAGAAATAAAATACAAAATATTAAATTCCTCTTACAAAATTTGTAGAAACTTTTAAACCAGTGCTAATTTTATACTTCTGAAATGAAATATCTGATTGTAATAGTTGTCCTTTAGTGGTCCAAAAAGTAAATGAAATTATTATCTAAGGATAGTTATAATAGAAATAAAAACACTAAACAATATTTACTTCCTCTTCTAGGGCCTCTGCTAAGCAGTAAGTGATCTGGGGATGACCCCAAATCAAACTTGCCCATGAAATTTTTCAGTTCTGCCAAGTTCTTAACACTATTGGGAGGTCAGTCTTATTAAAATTTTCTATAGGAAAGGGCAGTTGGGTATAGAGCTTGCCTAAATTTGGAAGTAGTAGGCAAAAACACCTTTTTTGGCGGAGCTTTCCCACTTGAACCAAATTCAGTCATTTATTGAGTTCTATTATGATTCAAAGAGTACAAGATAGCATTGTTCTTAGGAGCTCATAGAATTGTGAGGGAGACAAAACTATACACTAAGATTTCTTAGACTGTACTGAGGGAAAAATGGCTTGAACACGTTTAACACTGTACTCTATTCTGGGGGAGGGAATGTTCTCAGAATTTCTCCCTCCTTTTTTTCCAGTACTCTTTCCCTTTTTCACTGAAACCACTTAGTTTCACCAATTTTACAGTTAATTGGTCCTGCACCAAACTATAACCCCCATTGACTTTTGCAAGAAATTCATCACATTATACATGCCATGGCAATTATAAATTTAAAATTAATTGAAGATTTGGTGGGTTATGTGGGAAGAGATCACATCATGGAGACTTCTATCAGCTCTACTTCCTATTTTCTGCTGTCTCATCATTTCTGATGGCTCCCAAAAGTTCAAACTCCTAATATGTTGTTTTCTTCTCTGTCTAGCAAAGACTACCAAGGAGAATCTGGTTTCCCCCTTTCCCACAAGATTGCTGGTGATTTTTTTCATATTGTTGAATAAATAATACAGAAATTGCAGATGGGATGGAGAGAGGGAGAAGCAACACAAAGGAACTTAGAGATTTTGGAAGCATCCAGATTTAAAATGTCAAATTGAAGCATAGTGATTACAGTATATGTCACTTTAAACCTTCATAGTAGATTTTGGAACAAATCCCTTTTAATCTTGCTCCAACTGTGTGGTTGACAGTAAAGCATCATTCTAAAGTATCCCTAGTATTTTCTGGGTCAGGAAATTACTACTTTAGAAAAAGAGAGGACATTTTAAAACCAAAATTATGATCTGGACATTTAATAATAAGACATACTACATTCAAAAAATATAAGCTAACAAAAAAAAAGAAAGCTACATATAGAATCAATTAAAAGCAAAAACAGTTATTAGGAAATCATGTGATTGTTGTGGTTGGATATTAAAAAACATTTTTTCTCCACTTTAAGCACCATATGGTTGGCAACAATTAAAAAAAAAGCAAACACATGCATGTATTTATATATATGTGCTGCAGAAAAATATATTTTAATTTTGTACATTATGTTTGTGTATAAAAATTAGAACAAATTAATACCTTTGAAAAAAGTGTTTGACAGGATCTGCTATCAAATTTCTTATATCACATGTTACACAGTATATCTTAGTAAAAATAAATGTTATAAAACTGTTTAAATAAAACTAAGAATTGTCCAGTGTGTAAGAAAAATTGGGACATTTTTCACCAGTTGGTTTAGCTCATAAAATATTTCAAAATATAAGCAATGAAAGAAATTTTTGACCTAAACTTAGGCTTGGGATATGCCTCTTTTTGTTTGTTTAATACTGTTTGCGATGCTATGTAAGTTTACAGTGCTTTGATGCTACTTGAATTTATTTCACATAACAGGTCCAGAAGTGGGACAAATTAATTCAGCAGCTGAATGACATTATCATAGGTTCTGTTTCTTTCTATCCTTCTGCTCTGCCATCGTCAAGATGTTGGCATTGTCATCAGACTAACTTCCTTTGTTCCTACAAGATGACTACATCAGTTCTAAGCATCGTATCCATTTATAACAGCAGGAAAAAAAGCATTTTGTTGGGAGGATAGAAACTTTGCTAGGAGTCCCAGAACACCTTTCTTTCCGTCTTTGGCTAGATATGAATAATTTTATATATACCCGTAAATCCATCACTGGCAAAGCAATTAGCACCACTGTGATTCACTGAGCCTAAATCAAGATTGTGCTGAATCTGGGCATAAGCATCCTGTTCAGAGTTTCTTAGGAAAAAGATACCTAAGGTGAATCAAAGGCTTTGCCTAGCAAAAAAGAGGAAAAATGGGTAAAAAGATAACAGAGTCTACTGGAGAAACAGTATCCAGCTCTAGGCCAGTGGTTCTAAATCCTGGGTGCACATTAGAATTACCTAGGAAGCTTTTAAAAAATATTTTATATTAATTGGTCTGGGTTACACATGATATTAGCATTAAAAAAATGCCCCTGGTGATTTTAATTTATAGCCAAGTTTGGGAACCCGTGCTATAGGCAAACTGAAGATGGAGTAAGGAGACAGAAACTTTCATGAGTCTGTATACATTGATCTGCTCAAGCAGCTTTTTGGCTTTCTTGAACATTATCTGAAAATTAAACATTGTCCAGCTGGGTAAAATTACCATTCCAAAATCTTAGACCACAGTTATTTGCCAACTCTAAATGGTGCTCTGTTCCATATTCACTGGCCATATTCCAATAATGTATACTGTTTGGGTACTTAAAGTACCCAGACACATTTCCTAGCCAAGCTAATTTTATTTAGGAATGTCAGTCCCATTTTTGTGATGAGAGAACTAAGTTACCAAGAGGCTATTAGTGGAAGAAGTAGAACTAAAGTTCTTACAATAGTATCCTGAGAGCCATGGTTTCCTCCTGTTTAGTGTTGCTACTTATGTTCTTGTATTTGAGAAAGGTATCATTTGTATGATACAATTACATCATAATTATAATAGGTATACCATTTATTGACAACTTATTATGTGTGAGCCAGGAACTGTGCTAAGTGCTTTATCCCTTCCCCAAACATTTGTTAATCATAGCAACAATCACATGCAATAAATATTATTAACTACTTTAGGGATAACAAAACTTGTTACTTCTCCATTGTCTCTTAATTAGTTCACTTCTCTGGAATCTAGAATTTGAATCCATGATGCCATGGGGTGCATTGGCATATAAAATGCCAAAATGCATGTTCTTTTTATTTTGCTGTTCACAGAGATTTGATTTTGTATAACTTCCCAGTTGAGTAAATACCTGTTAGTTGTCTAGTAGGTAGTAGATGCTAGGTAGCCCTGGATTGGATTGAGTTTTCCCTGCACATTATAATTTACACTATTTTTTTAGAAGTAAGTTTTTTCCCAGTTGCTTTGCAGCTATGCTAAGTATTGTGCATATGATCAAAGAACAATTGAATGGATAAATGAAATGGAATCTTTAGATTCCTTAGTTTAGAGTTGCTCAAATTATAAGGACTAGTGAAACTACTTTGCTGATAATTTCCTTTCCCTTAAGAACTTAAAATATTAAAATTATAGACTTTTAAGATGTAGCTTAAATGGCACTCCTTAATATCTTCAAATAAATTTTGAGTTATTGGAGAGTGTACCTTGATTTGTTCAGTCACACTCCATATTGCTGTTTTTAATAAAAACAATACTCTTTTAATAAAAAGACATAATTGGTCTGTATGGCTGACATTTATTTAGATGCTTCCTTTGCAATTTTTTTTTTTTCTAATTGAAAGATAAGAGGAGAATAAACTTGGCTGTAGCTATTAAGGACTGGGCTGGTTTAGTTTTTCATAGAGATAACATTTTCCAAATTACTGAATTATGATACTGAAAATGAAGGGCAAGCTCCTTGTTGGGGGGAAGAGTTAGAGTAGCCCTAATGCAGAATCTCATTAAAGCAACTGTCAGGATTCCTCTATTTTACCATCGCCTCCCCTATTCTATAAGAAGCAACTGTCGTTTTGAGTGAGTGTACTGCCAAAGAGGCATTTACAAATAAATGAAAAATGTCACAATTGATTTCACTCCTTCCAGAATACTGTGTGTCAGCTTTGTCACAGACTGTCTTTGTTATTCTCTGTTTTAGATCTCTCAGCTGGACATTGGAAATAACTTTTGAGGTTTAGGTCTTCTCTTATTTGACCCCAGGTAAGCCCTCTATTGGTGACCTTTTACAAGTATTGGTAAAACTGTTTGAACAGTTAGAGAATATAAAAACCTCTCCCTCTCTTTCTCTCTGTAACTGCTGTTTTTGTCAAAGTATTCAGATGTCAATATCGTTTACTTACACTTTTGAACACTGCAGAAAATTATTCCATGCATTACAAAGCACTGTAAAATTATGCAATTATATTTCACATTGTCTTCTCCAGTACAGTGGTTTGTTGTTATCATGCTTATCTAATAATAATGCTAATAACCAGATTACTTTTAAAGAAGATATGTGGTTATGCATTTCCCATATTTTGAAATAGATGTCTAAATTTTTATTACTTATTTTTATATTATCTTGGATACATATGTCCTTCATATGATTTTTACATAACATTATTGATACACATTCATTATTGCCATCACCATAAAACAGTCCACTGGTACTACTGCCATCACGCTAACCTCACTGAGGTCTTATTCTGAGCCACATACTGTGCTAAGCAGTTATACAATTATCTTATATAAATGTATCAGTGGTACTCGAATCCTAAGTTAATATGGATTTGGAAAAAAAGCAACTAATTAGAAATTGCTAGCAGCATTTTGTATTATGGATATTAAATTAAAGGAAAGTAAATCTTCATATAATTATACTTTAAGAGATTTTAATCAGTATAATTAGTAATAGATTGTGCCGTCATTTGAGATTATTTAGCTTTCTACTTGAAAGATCATGGAATGGACCAATTAGTAATATTCTGTTTCTCTTGGAAAATAGAAGTTGAAGTTGAAGTTGAATCATTCATTCAACAAATATTTATAGAACACCTATTATGTGCCATTTACATTGAAGACATGATGGTGAAGAATATGTATGTAATTCTCAAGACCTCAAGAGGTAGTGGCTTTCAAAAAATAGGTACAATGTAGTGTGATGAATGAAAACAATAGGGAAAAGCATGAAGTACAGTAGGAGAAATGAAGTGAGCTTCTAAGCCCAACTAGGGCTGAATGCTCAGGGAGTGATGTGGCAGTAGAAGGTAGAGGAGTGTTACATTTTAGTTGCAGAGCAGTTGTGATGTCTGAAGTATAGTGTTTAAGAAAGGGAGCTATATCTGAAGAATTAAGGAAGAGGCAGATCATGAATGTCCTCATGAGCCATACTTAGGAATTTAGATACAGTTGTGAATAGTGGCTGTTAGGCTAGAAAGACTTCATCTCGTATTAGACATTCTCTTCAAATCAGGCTGGTCAAATTCTCACAGCACTGGCTTATTATATATAATAAAGAAGGGCAGGCCATTATTCCTCCTTCACACCTATATAAATAAAATATATTTCTTAGAATATAAGGTCTTTATGAACGAGACCCTGGGTTAATTCACCTTGTTTTTCAGTATCTATTGTAGTGGTTTTCACATAGTAGGCTGTCAGTATTTATGATGTAGGATAATAGAATTGAATGTAAAAGTCTGGAAAATGGACAGGTTGATCGACCAGAGGCTTCCAGCAAAGACTGACTACTTATGATCATATCCTCTTCTTTCCCTAATCAGTTGTCATAAATGGCAGAATTCTTTTCCACATCTCCTCCTTACTTTTAGATTTAGAGTAAGAGACTCCATCAAAGTAAATTAATACAAAAAACAATTTTTACAATAAACAACATGTCATCTTATAAGTAAAAAAATATGCCAATAAATTCTCTTTAAACTAAAAAAGGTTTGTAGGAAAGTAAGAATAAGTGAAGAAAATGATTTTTAGTAAAAGAAATAACAATATATCCAATTTTTATTTATTCATTTTTTTACCTCTAGAAAATACATAGTCAAAATAAATACATTAAAAAAGCTTTCTTTTGTAAAGAGAGAGGTGAAATGGTAACTATAATTTTATGAATCATATATCGTAAGATAATGTATCAAGAAGATAAATTTCACTTCTTATGTAAGCAAAAATAATTTAATGAGCAGACTTTAAAAATTATGGTGATTAGGGCATCTGGCTGGCCTGGTGGGAAGAGCATGCAACTCTTGATCTCAGGGTCATGAGATTGAGCTCCATGTTGGGTGTAGAGATTACTTAAGTAAATAATTTTAAAAAGTATGTCAATTAACAAATCACACAATTACTTTAATAGTGTGAAGTTGGCCTAGGGGAGGCAAACCTCAAACAGTTGAAAATATGTGTGTAACTTTAAACTCTCCCAAAACTTAACTACTAGTAACCTACTATTGACTGAAAGTCTTACAGATAATGTAAAGTCTATTACCACATATTTTGTATGTTATATGTGTTATTTACTATATTCTTAGAATAAAGTAAGCTATAGAAAAGAAAGGGTTATTAAAATTATAAGGAAGAGAAAATATATTTACGGTACTGCATATAAGTGAGCCATTTCAAACCTATGTTGTTCAAGGCTCAACTGTATATTATTGTATAGTATGGATATTTTGGGTTCGGTTATAAAAGTAGATTCTATACTTCTTACCACTTTTAGACACTTTTCTTTGACCAGCTGTTCTGGCATTATTCCTTTAAGTGTGCTGTCTTATGGTCATTTTTCTGCTGGATTGTCCTTGTGACCAGTGGAGCATTTCTGAGAATTTTTTTGTGTGTGACCACATCTAATTCTGGAAGGACTGTGAACACTCACACAAAGCTGCACAGATTAGGAGATCAGCTTTCATGTCTTTTGGTGTCCTAAGGATAAAGAGATACAAACTGGTAGTTTCAATAAACCCAATAATTTTGGCAGGACATTTAAATTATTTTTTTTCCAAAATGAAAAAAAAAGAAACTTTTAAAAATACAAAACCTAATTATATAGAATATTTAAGGAATAAAGAAAATATAAACAAGGATACCAAGTTGCATTTACAAAGTGTCAACCCTAGTATAATCTGTTGTCCATGGGATAATGGTGGTATTTTTTTTTAAAGATTTTATTTATTTATTTGACAGACAGAGATCACAAGTAGGCAGAGAGGCAGGCAGAGAGAGAGGAGGTAGCAGGCTCCCTGCCGAGCAGAGAGCCTGATGCGGGGCTCTATCCCAGAGCCCTGAGATCATGACCTGAGCTGAAGACAGAGGCTTTAACCCACTGAGCCACCCAGGCACCCCGTAATGGTGGTATTTTAAAAAATGAGGAAGAGGCAGTTCTCAAAGAAATGCTGCCTAGTGTTATGGAATAGTGGACATTCATCTGGCTTGCTATCAGTCAAAATACATGTTAAAAATAGCCACATTAAAACAAATAAAATGAAGAGTAGAAATTGAAAGGAGAAAAGTAAATGAGCAGAAAAGAAACAGAAATGAGAGTAATAAAACTGGGAATGTTGTGAAGGGGATCAGGATGTGCGGTCCCTAAATTTGCCTCTTTGGCATAAGAATTTGAGCTGAAGGTATTTGAGTTCCTGAAATCTCTTACCTGCCGAAAAGCAGAGCCTTCCAAAAGAACTCGAAAGTCATTAAATCCCCTTCCACAAAGCAACTCTAAGCTCACCACACCCAAACAGATATTACCACAATACTATCATATCCTCCATTTATATTCCTAAAGGCCCTTTATTTTTCCAAAAAATGATTTGCTTTTCCATAGCTGACCTTTCTCCCCCTCCTTTTCCCTAAGTAAGCTAAGTATATAGACCTCAAATTCTAACCTCCCCTTTGAGTTACTCATCTCTGAGTGTTCCCTTGTGTATACCCAATGCACATGCTAAAGGACTTTTCTTAGTTTTCTTTTCTTGATCTCTCTTTTGTCAGCCTCATTTACAGGGCCCTGGCCCCCAGCTTCAGACATGTTGAGGGCAAAAGACTTCCTTCCCTACAGTTGAGGCCTAGGGCTTCATAGCACACAGACACAAGTATTAAGGATTCCACTTTAGGAGTGTTTAGCGTAGGAATTTCTTCTCCATACCTCCTAGGTCAGCACTTGATCTAAGGTAACTTTTGTTACCTAATCTCAGTTTAGCAGTTCTGCCTCTGGTCTAAACCTGGGCCAAGTGAAATATACTAATAATGAGGAGATTAAAGGTGAACCATAAAGGCATCCTCATAATGCCTCTAAAGTGTGTTTTTTTTTTTAGCAAAAGCATGATCCTCTGTCTTTAACAGCTATAGGTTTCTAACATATAAAACAAAAATTGAGTTACGGTTCTATTTAGGATGGGTTTACATCCCAACAAAACTGTCAATAAGTTGAAAATGTAAGTTGAAATATAAAAATTTTTATATTATAAAAATATAAGTTGAAAAAGGCATTTAATGCACCTTACCTACTAAACATCATAGCGGAGCTTAGCCTGCTTTAAATGTGCTCAGAACACTTACATTAATCTATATTTGGGCCAAATAATCTAACTAAAGCCTATTCCCTAAAAAAGTGTTGAATGTCTTATGTAATTCCTTAAATACTGAAAGTGAAAAACAGAATGGACATATGGGTACAAAATGGCTATAAGCGTATGGATTGTTTACCCTCACAATCTCGTGGCTGACTAGAAGCTGCGGCTTGCTGCGCCTGCCGAGAATCAGAAGGGAGTAGCATATAGCATATCGCTAGCCCGGAAGAAGATTAGAAATCAAAATCTGAAGTATGGTTTCTATTGAACGTGTACGGCTTGCTTTCACATACCATCTTAAAGTTGAAATATTATAAGTTGAGACTTAGTAGTAGGTCAGGGATCATCTGTGCTTTCTTTAATGTAAAAAAGAGCCCAAAGATGTCAGCCCCCAATCCATAATACCTTATATTATATATAGAGAGAGATGTATATGTATATATATGTATATATATCTATATCACTTTTAACAACAAATAAGAATTTCTGATAAGACAAAGATGATTTCCTTGGCTGTAAAATAAGAGATCAAACAAATCAGAAAAATTACCAATTTCTTATATATTCAGAATAGGGAATGAAATACAAAGTTCACAAAATAGAATTTCTTCTACTAAGAGGGAAAAAAAAGGCAGAACATGTAGCCAGGCCTACCAGGGGGATGTGTAAACAACTACAAGCTGGACCTGTGGCCGCAGGGTGGCTTCTAGCAGAGCCAGGCTGGGGTGACAGCCTGAAGCACAGGCGGCCAGGTTTCGGGGTCATTTCCTAATAAGCTCATTCTGTCTGTTGGTTTCCTTCTTTCACTTCCACCTTCCAACTCCGACAGCACCTGTTCTATACCATTACCTTGGCAGGCAGCCTTATGTACATTTTAACAAAGTCTCTGTGCCAAATGTTCTCTTTAAGTTACCAAAGGCAGTTGTTAAAAAACCTTGCAGAGCAAGCAGGACAAAACAAAACAGTCTTCTGTGGAAGCTATGGATAGTCACACATTGCACTGGCAGGAAGACCTCTTGTGAATTTTACACAATATTAAAAGCCGGCTGTTGACAAGGAAAACTTTAATTGTTTTTAATTGTCTCGACAAAGGATTGTAAATCTCCTCCATTCCATTGCTGTTTATTGAATGGCTGTTCATGCTAACATGCCCAATTTGGCTTCTCTTTTTCATTAATATAGCTGTGAAGATTCTCAGGAACTGAGACAAAAGCAGGTGTGTGTGTGTGTGTGTGTGTGTGTGTGTGCGCGCGCGCGCCCCTTTTCCCAGCAATACAGCAGGACTCATGACAACTTGTTGCCTGGATACTAGGGATCACACATGTGAGTTTTCTTAATAATAGGTATTTTGATTTGTTTCTATGGAAAATTCAATAGAATTTTCTTCTTTTAGTAATTGTGACCCATCTATGTGCCATTTGCCATATGGAGATGGAAGGGAGAATTAAAATAAAACTTCTGGGCACCTGAGTGGCTCAGTGGGTTAAGCCTCTGCCTTCAGCTCAGGTCATGATCTCAGGGTCCTGGGATTGAGCCCTGCATTGGGCTCTCTGCTCAGCGGGGAGCCTGCTTCCTCCTCTCTCTCTGCCTGCCTCTCTGCCTACTTGTGATCTCTGTCTGTCAAATAAATAAATAAAATCTTAAAAAAAAAGAATGCCATTAAAAAAATAAAATAAAATAAAACTTCTCTCAAAACAGGAATAACGTAGTTTCTTTCTGGGACACGTATTTGTTCTATTGGAAGCAGGGTTTTGCACACAGTAGAACTGAAACTTTTCTCACATTGCTCTCTCTTACTATATCACTCTAATTCCAAACTCTTATTGAATATTTGTTCCTAAAATATTAAAATTCAGGTAACATAAATTTCAAAGAAAACTTTCAGAGGCTTCTTCTTCTCAATATCATTTATGCCATGCTCCATATTCCATTTGTTTTAAAATCCATTTAATTTTAGCTCAGAATGAAGTAAATAAAAAATTATGAAGAGGATTTAGTGAAGAATTTTGTAATAGATTATTTTTGATTACCATATATCTGAGTAATCTTTTGTTAAATTTTAACATACTGGTCTAATTTCTTCTAAATTAGAAAATTGGAATGTGTGCCAAAATTGATTGATATATGCTAAAGCCCAGATTCAGGTCAAAAAGATGAAAGGCAATAATTAAGTAACATGAAGGTTAATAGTTTAGGGACTTGACAACTGTATAAGTAAAATATGTTTACTTGGTAAATTTAAAGTGGGTTAATCAATCAGCCATTCAGCATATCCTGATTATGTGGCATGTGTATGAAAATGCATAGGTGCGGGGCGCCTGGGTAGCTCAGTCGTTAAGCGTCTGCCTTCGGCTCAGGTCATGATCCCAGCGTCCTGGGATTGAGCCCCACATCAGGCTGCTTGCTCAGCGGGAAGCCTGTTTCTCCCTCTCTCACTCCCCCTGCTTGTGTTGCCTCTCTCGCTTTACCTCTCTCTCTGATGAATAAATAAATAAAATATTTAAAAAAATGCATAGGTGCAATGAAATGTATTTTTAAGCATTCAGAAAGTTTACTGGACTCCATTTATGATTTCAGGTATTATGGAATGTAGAGTTAAATATGTTTCCTGCTGCAGAACTGTCTACAATTGTAGGAAAACAAAATTGGCACTGAAAAATAAAAAGGATACAATTAGGGAATAAGAGCATATTTAAATAAGTGCTAATTTGAGGTGAAAGCATGTTTATCAATGTCCTTAGAGAAGGGTTAAATATATGTGCTGTGGAATTTTCAGAGAAGGCATGTTAGAGCCAATATGGCTTGACTGGACTGTGTCAGATGGGGAGAATTTGGGTAGATGAAAGAGGTAACCAGAAACCTTGCTGGGGTGACCAACAGTGTGAACTATAAAAGTCCTTTGCAGGTAAGGTTAGGGAGAATGGCAATGCAAGAAGCAGATCTCAGTGACTGGAACAGAAGATTTGTCCTGGACAGTTACTGGATTTGAGGAGAAGTAGGTAGGGTCAAGATCTTCACAGCCAGGCAGAGTCCTTTAAATCTAAACAATGGACAGTGTTAAGTTCTTGGGCTGGGAGTGTCATTATGAAGACCGGTCTTCTGTGAAGGGAACCTAGGCTGGGATTAGAGGCAGAGTGGTTGGCTAGGAGAGTTGTGGATATCTGTGCACAAGAAGAGTAGGCTGTGTGCAGGTATGTTGGGGGAGGGAATGAAGAAATACAGTGTAAGTAATTAAACTATATTTTACTGATGCTTATTTCTTATTTACAAATATAGTACAATAATTAACACATTCCAGAGACAGTAATTAGCAATCAGGTTAAATTACTTTGATTACTTCTTTTGCATTTAATGAAAAACATTTTGAGAAAGCTACTTTCCAAGGTGTTTTATAGGTCCTCTCAATATAATGTCTGTTTTGCTTTTATTTCATTCTCTCCCTCTCCCTCTTTCTGTCCCTTATCTCTCTTTCTCTGTCATCTCTTTCTAAGTTTTCCTTCTAAAAGAACAAAATTTTAGGGTGAATTTTATTAAATTATTTTTTTAATTAATTATTTTATGTAAGTATTATCTAAACAATTTAAAAATTATATAGGCTTGGGGGGCCTGGGTGGCTCTGTGAGTTAAGCCTCTGCCTTAGGCTCAGGTCATGATCTCAGGGTCCTGGGATTGAGCTCCGTGTCTGGCTCCCTGCTCAGTGGGGAGTCTGTTTCTACCTTTTTCTTTGCCTCTTCCCCTGCTCATGTTCTCTCTCTCTGGCTCTGTCCAATAAATCAATAAAATCTTTTAAAAAATTATGTAGGCTTAAAATGAAAGAAAAATAGCAATCTTCTAATACCTCTCTCCATTCCTACTCCTAAGAGATGAGTTTCAACTGTTCTAGTTTTTTCTTCTGATAGTTCTATGCTTATATAGTTAATCTATAAATTGTTATTACCCATTGACTTAGTTTATAAATTCTATTATCCATTGACTTCTTGTTTTGTTAGTTGAGACTGTATTTCTCTAAGATCACATCCCAGCCATCCAGATTATCCTCCATTTTAAATACAAAGTTACATCACAGTTTGTTAAATTACTGGTTTTTACATTTATAATTACTGAGTATCATTTACTTCTGAATCAGTACATGTATGAAAATTGTTCTTTGTTTTTTCTTTCTCACATTTTTTTTCTGTTTTCTTTGTATCTGTTGCTATTTATTCCCAGTGTTCTATGACAAGTCTATTAAATGGCTATATATACCATTTTAAAGTGGTTTTTTGTTGTTGTTCTCAGGAAAGCATTCCCTTTAATGCCTTTATTTTTATTTATTTATTTATTTAAAATTTTTATTTTTTTTATTAACACATAATGTATTATTAGCCCCAGGGTATTTGTCTGTGAATCACCAGTTTTACACACTTCACAGCACTCACCATAGCACATACCCTCCCCCATGTCCATAACCCCACCACCCTCTCCCTACACCCCTCCCCTCCACCCCCCTCAGTTTGTTTTGTTAATGCCTTTATTATTATTATTTTTTTAAAAAGATTTATTTATTTATTTATTTGTTAGAGAGAGAGAGAGAGAGTGAGCACAGGCAGGCAGAGTGGCAGGCAGAGGCTGAGGGAGAAGCAGGCTTCCTGCTGAGCAAGGAGCCCAATGTGGGACTCTATCCCAGGACACTGGGATCATGACCTGAGCCAAAGGCAGCTGCTTAACCAACTGAGCCACCCAGGCGTCCCTGTTAATGCCTTTATTATTGAAGGCAGAAGCCCAAGTGAAGAATTTGGTCCTCACCTTAGGAAATGAGAGTAGTGACACATCTCAGAGGAAACTAGGAAAAGTGTTCTTCTTAAACACCAACAAAGTAAATTCCTCTTGAGCTTGATGGTGAGAGAGAAAGGTTGGGAGTGAAGAAGGGAATGGATTTAGGCAGAACTCATGAAATAATATATTACCTACACTAAACTGTTTTTGTTTTTGTCCTGGAAATACTCCTGTTGTGTCCCTTCATCCTCCTGCATCGGTTTTCACTGTTGTTTCTGGGCCTGGTACACTGTGATCCCACAACTTTTCTCTTCTCTTTTTGATTTTAGGATCCTATTTTACCTTTATCTCATTCCTGCCTCCTGTGGCTTTCTCAGAAAGGGTGCTTGGGAAAGTTTTTTGGCTGCTCACTTATCTGAAATATCTCCACTCTCTTTTCATGCTTGATTGGTAGTTTGTTTTTTTTTTTAAGATTTTACTTATTTATTTGACAGGCAGATCACAAGTAGGCAGAGAGGCAGGCAGAGAGAGAGAGAGAGAGGAGGAAGCAGGCTCCCTGCCGAGCAGAGAGCTCTATGCTGGGCTCTGGATCCCAGGACCCTGAGATCATGACCTGAGCCAAAGGCAGAGGCTTTAACCCACTGAGCCACCCAGGCGCCCCTGATTGGTAGTTTTGGTGAACATAGACAGCTTCCTCTCAGAATTTTCAAGCCTATGTTATCTTGTAGTGTTTCTGCTGGAATGTCAGAGGCCATTCTGATGGTTGGTGCTGCTATTCATAGGAAATTTTACGATCTCTTTTTTGGGGACCTGTTTGCTTTTTCAAACTTGTCTTTAAGTTTGGTAATTTTTTTGTTCTTTTTATTACTGTCTTTGTTATATTATTATTGTGATTTCATTTCCTCTGATTTCTCTCTTTATTTCTGCAACTCCTATTGGAAAAAAAATGCTAGTTATCCTGGATTAATTTTCTGATATTTTTCTTGTTACTTTCCATTTCTTTTTGTTTCTGGTATTTTTTAAAATTTGTCTTTAATTATAATTTTTATAACTTTCAAGAACTTTTTATTCTGTGATCATTCCTATTTTATGGTATGCAGTTCTTGTTTTATGGTATACTATATTTTGTCAACATATTTCTCTGCACAGTCTGGTTCCTTTTAATTCCCCCTTTCTTCGTTTTATTTATTTATCTATATTTATTTATTTATTTAGTTTTACTCTCCCTTATGTTAGAAGCATTCCTCACATATTTAATAATCTCTAAAGGACTATTTTAAGAATGAAATGCTAAACACTAATAACTGTATGCTTCTTAGGTGGAATTTGTTTCCTGATGAGCTTCACTATAGAATGTGTAGAATGTTGACAAGCAGTCTTTTTCATTTTTAGTACCTGATCTCTCTCTCTCTCTCTCTCACACACACACACACACACACACAAAGTGTAACAACCCAGAAAAGTAGATATGATTCCCACTTTTAGTGTTGAAGAAACAGAGTCAAATGGGATAAAACAGGTTTTCAAGGTTACATATCTCATTAGGCGCAATACTCTGTTTCTTCTTCAGGTTTATATGACTCAAAATCTCACACTCTTTCTAAGATATCATTGCTTAATCTAAATTTTTTTCTTTTCTGAGTTCTGAGTCAGGTGGTATTATGGTAAAATTTGGTGAAGACAGTCACAACTTTTTAAACTGTAGATTATGAGTAATTTAACTTAAGTGTAAGTACATTTTGAAATGTTTTCTGAAGCTTTTCAGTTTATAGCATTTAAACAAAATGTTAGAATAGTAAATTATAAAGGAATTAGAAATGCTGCACAAGTTTGTATTGAAGTTACCACATTCTTAAAGCATAAAGATAGAAGTGGAAAAGGAATTACCTTCATAAGCTGCAGAGTCAAATAAAATTATGTATTTTTTTTGTCTTTTGAGAAAGTAGATTGGTAATATATATCAATAGAAATTGATACCTCTGACTTAGATCTCTAATTTTAGGAATTTTTTAGGATGAGAACAGAGGTATGGATAAAACTATACATAAATCTTCAAAATTATGTCCATTATTAAATATATAAACATAAAATTAAAAACAACCTAAATTCCTACAATGGGGGGACTTTTAAATAAGTTATGGGGAAGCCATTTTTTGGAGTATTATTTAGATCTTAAACATGATGCTTTCAAAGAGTACTTAAAATAACATAAGGAAATGTCTGATGTGTTAAGTGAAAAAGCAGAATGCCAAATTGTACTCAAAGTACAGTGCAGAGTAGGTTAAAATTCATGTACATATGTACAGAAAAAAAGGCTGAAAGAAAATATACCAAAGTGCCCACAGTATTTGTCTCTAGATTCTAGAATTATAGGGAATTTACATTTTTTCATTGGTGCTACTCTGTAATTTCCAGATTTCCTAAAATAAGTATGAAATATGTATTACTTTAATAATAATAAAAGTGTATAGTCTTTAAAAACACTAAAAGGAAAGTGAAAACCTTTCTGTGGTCTTTTTGCTGTTGATAGTGAGTGAAGCTAAGGGTTCTTTGGTTCTTCCCTATGATTATCTGGGGATCATTATCTGGGGATAGTGCTATTGGGAAAAAACTGGGCTGTTTTCTGCACTAGATTGTCTTTAAGAATTTCCTAATTTAGGAGAAAGAGCTGACTTCTGTATTCTTTATTACTTCTTTTCTTGTGTCTCTTACCTATATTCTTCCATTTTCTATACCTCAGCAATTCATCATTGTATTGTCATAAATATGATTTAAGTCACCAATGTACATTTCCTAGTTATTGTACATTTTTATTTACAGAATAATTTAATATGATTCATACACAAATTGGAACTGGTTTCTGAAATATTTTGTAAAAAATCTATTAAAGGTTTCCTCGTGACAAATGTTATATATGAGAAAAGTTCAAGGTATATAACTGGGTGTTATGAATAAACAGTAAAGGGAAAATCATCTTGATTACCTGTAATTAATACTGGTCTAGGTTTTAGACTTTTTTTTTTAGGTAAATAGTCATTTTATGTAATTTAACTACTAATTACAGTGCTTTTAAACACCTGGGCTCCCTTTGCATAATCTATGAAAATCTTCAGGAAATAACAATTAATGCATGCATGATGTTGAAATGAAAAGGGTGGGATCTAGACATTACTTGCACATTTATGAATCTCAGCTCTACCAAATTCTTCTAGAATACAAATGTTGTAAGCAGCATTGCCAGTTCTGTGGACACAATTTTAATGAAAAAATTTTTTTGATTGGTGATTTAAAAAATCAAAGCACACATAATTTGGCTAAGTAATTCTTGTAAGAATAGGCAGTAGACACTGTATTCTTGAATATTCAAAAAGTGAAATGTGTATTTTCTTTCTGTAATTACTGTGTAAACATTTATTAAGCATCTAAGGACTAGAGTTCTCCTCATTTTATTAAAAATGGAATTATAAAACCTATTGGCTGATATTTTATATGTATATAATGAAATTTTGGCAGATTGCTGCTTAATAGCATTGCTTAATAGCAGCAATGTAAAAATAGTGCTTAAGGACAGAGGGAAGGACCATCCTTAGCACAGCTTCCTTTATATAATATGGTAAATTAAATGATGCAGTTTTCTATTTTTGACTCCATCATCGCCCATAAGTTAAAGAATTTTATGTTGGGTCTAACTGATTCATAATTAATTATGTATGTTAGCTTATAATTTTGGAGGAGTGCTTTTGACTTTAATTTTTTAGGTTTCACTTAGATGATTTTGCATTTTTATTTGCAGGAATGAGTGGACCAAGTAAGTGGCCTCATTATTGTGAGGAATGAATTTCTTAATTCAACTCCTGATCTGCCTCAAAACTGTCACCTACTTTGGTTCCTCCCAATCCCGTATGTGAAGCTATTTTCCCATTTGGTAATCTTGCAGTTGTGATGCTGCCTCATGTGTAGTTTGTTTACATTACCAAAGAAAAAAAGTTTTCTAATGGTCTCATCCTGCAGCAGAGTTAAAAAGAAGGTCTAACTGACTTGTTTTCTGTTGGCTGAAATACTTCATCCCCTTTGTTAAGTAGGTACTTTTTCTTTTTTACCATATTAAAGGAAAAAAAAGGATAATTTCAATGATATTTAGTTTATGTAAAGAAGACAATTAAAGACACTGGCAGTCTTTAGATCATTGATCTGTGTTACCTAGGGTAAAGGCAGAAATCTACTAAGTCTTTAATTGTGAGGTATAAGTGTGTAAAGTATGCTTACAATGTTTCCAATTGAACATTTTTTTTCAAAAAGGAAATTTTACTGTGTTATTCATCTTTCTGGGGCAAACATTTACTTTTTTCCCATTAAATAAGCAGAGAATCCAGTAGATACTTTACAACATTTTAAGTAATCATAAAATTTATGTGCTAACATGAATATTGTTTGGCAGTCTTTATTTTTTATCTATTAACGTATGGTTGCTTATAAAAACCATGACTTGGATAATACAGGATTTCATAGCCTGTATGTGTTTTAAATGTTACATATTTTATTTTTGACAAAAGTCTAAATGTGTCATTTTGCCCTTGACTTTAAACAGAAGTAAGTTCATTCAGTTTTCTGTTGGTGCATTACGTAATGACACAGAATTTTTGTCGTGATGTATGACATTAAAGGTGCTCCTTGTTAAATATTTCCCAGCTTAATGTATCCTTAGTGCATGGTTAATCAACTCTCGGATGCTGAGGACTTTCGCATAGTCTTCAAATACACTTTTAGCTTATGTTTACATAGGAAAAATTTATATTTATCTAAACTTAACACAGGATTTTTGAGAAAGGCCTGGATATAATTGTTAGAATATCAGAATCAGGTTCATCCTCTTCAGAAAAATTTATCTAATCTTTTTTTTTTTTTAAAGATTATTTATTTATTTATTTGTCAGAGAGAGAGGGAGAGAGAGTGAGCGAGCACAGGCAGAGGCAAAGGCAGAGGGAGAAGCAGGCTCCCTGCCGAGCAAGGAGCCCGATATGGGACTCGATCCCAGGACGCTGGGATCATGACCTGAGCCGAAGGCAGCTGCTTAACCAACTGAGCCACCCAGGCGTCCCAAAATTTATCTAATCTTAACACAGGATTTTTGAGAAAGGCCTGGATATAATTGTTAGAATATCAGAATCAGGTTCATCCTCTTCAGAAACATGCTAACAGAAATGTGATGTATTTCTTGAGTGTGGCTGATACCAAGCGGCCATGGTATTGCATCCAAATCAATTGTTTGCTAACTGTTGTATTAATCACCTGGAAACCAGGAATCAATGTTTTAAGCATTTCATATCCTACTATGATAGTTTGCCACTTATAGTTTTACTGTGTTTTATGAAATATATTGCATTTTGGGATTAATGTGGAACACATACTAATATTTCCTATTTAAAGCAGGAAAAAAAAATACTGGTTATCTTTTTTGTGTCTGATTTTCAGGAGCTTAGTATTAACTGACATCCAGTGGTAGGTGCCTGAAGTCTATTTTGAATGTCTCAGGTGGTGGAAAAGACATCGGCTTTGGTATCCATAATCCTCAGTTCACATTCTCCCACTGCCACATTATGTATACTTGGATCAGTTTTTTAAGTGTTTTGAGCCTTAGTTTTCTCCTGTGTAAAATGAGAACACTAATACTTACTTTTACAGTTGTTTTGAAAATTAAAAAAATATGCATAAAATCTTTGTGTCTTGCACATTATAGTCACTATTAGTGAAGGCTATTATGATTACTGAACTCTATATTTATTAACTATGTAAAGGTTAATAATGCCCCTTTTTCTGTAATGCCTTCTAGTTGATGGAGCACTTTCATATATAACATAATTAATCTTTTATCTTATTTCTGAGAGAACTCTTACTATATTATTAGCATCTCCTATATTTAACTGAGGGAGTTAAAACTCAGGAAGGTTCATTGATATGGCTAATAAATGATGAAGTAAAAATGTGAACCTAAACTTCTAATTTCCTTTTTTAAAATTTAAAAAAAATTTTTTTTAAACATATAATGTATTATTAGCCCCAGGGGTACAGGTATGTGAATCTCCAGGTTTACATACTTCACAGCACTCACCATAGCACATACCCTCCCCAGTGTCCATAACCCAATCTCCTCTCCCTCCCCTAGTCCCCCCAGCAACCTCAGTTTGTTTTGTGAGATTAAGAGTCTCTTATGGTTTGTCTCCATCCCGATCCCATCTTGTTTCATTTTTTCCTTCCCTACCCCCCAAGACCCCCACACCCCCCACATTGCCTCTCAAATTTTTCATATCAGGGAGATCATATGATAATTGTCTTTCTCTGATTAACTTATTTCGCTCAGCATAATACCCTCTAGTTCCATCCACGTCCTTGCAAAAGGCAAGATTTCATTTCTTTTGATGGCTGCATAGTATTCCATTGTATATATATACCACATCTTCTTTATCCATTCATCTGTTGATGGACATCTAGGTTCTTTCCATAGTTTGGCTATTGTGGATGTTGCTGCGATAAACATTCGGGTTCATATGCCCCTTCAGATCACTACATTTGTATGTTTAGGGTAAATACCCAGTAGTGCAATTGCTGGGTCATAGGGTAGCTCTATTTTTAACTTTTTGAGGAACCTCCATATTGTTTTCCAGAGTGGTTGCACCAACTTGTGTTCTTACCAACAGTGTAGGAGGGTTCCCCCTTCACATCCTTGCCAGCATCTGTCATTTCCTGACTTGTTAATTTTAGCCATTCTGACTGGTGTGAGGTGGTATCTTATTGTGGTTTTGATTTGTATTTCCCTGATATAGAGTGATGTGGAGCACTTAAAACTTCTAATTTGAAATTGTCTGTTCTTTTTACTATAAAATATAAATAATTTCAAAGATTTTTATGTTATTTATTTGACAGAGATCACAAGTAGGTAAGAGGCAGGCAGAAAGAGAGAGGGGGAAGCAGGCTCCCTGCTGAGCAGGGAGCCTGATGTGGGGCTTGATCTCAGGACCCTGGGATCATGACCTGAGCCGAAAGCAGAGGCTTTAACCCACTGAGCCACCCAGGTGCCCATAAATTTATTTTTTTAAGGATTTATTTATTTATTTGAGGAGAGAGAGAGAGAGAGAGCAGGAGTGGGGAGAGAGAAGTAGACTCCTGGTTGAGCAAGGAGGCCATGTGGGTCTCAATCTTAGGACCTTAGGATATCATGACCCAAGCCTAAGGCAGACCCTTAATATCTGAGGTACCTAAGTGCCTCTAAAATACAAATTTCTTATTAATAACTACTAACTTCACACTCTGGGTGATAATTGTATTTTATTTGGCCTTAAGTTTTTATTGGAAAGATAAATAGATACATGATAAATGTTTAGCAGAACCAGGTACTAGTTTTTACTAAAAATCAATAATATCTGAGGATTCCCCTTCTCCACACCCTCACCAACACCTGTTGTTTCTTGTGTTATTGATTTTAGGCATTCTGATGGATGTGAGGTGATATCTCATTGTAGTTTTCATTTGTATTTCCCTGGCTGTCAGTGGTGTTGAGCATGTTTTCATGTGTCTTTTGGATATATGGATGTCTTCTTTGGAAAAATGTCTATTAAAGTCTTCTGCCCATTTATCATTGTATTTTTGTGTGTGTATGTGTGTGTGTGTTGAGTTTGGTAAGTTCTTTATATATTTTAGGTATTAACCCTTTATCAGATAGGTCGTTTGCAAATATCTTCTCTTATTCCATGGGTTGCCTTTTAGTTTTGTTGTTTCCTTCTGTGTAGAAACATCTTATTTTGATGAAGTCCCAATAGTTTATTTTTGCTTTTGTTTCCCTTGCCTCAGGAGACCTATGTAAAAGGAAGTTGCTCCAGCTGATGTCAAAAAGGAGGTTACTACTTGTGTTCTCCTCACATTTAGGTCTTTACTCCATTTTGTATTTTTGTGTATGCTATCAGGAAGTGGTCCAGTTTCATTCTTTTGCATGTGGATACCCAGTTTTCCCAACACCTTTTGTTGAAGACTGTTTCCATTGGATATTCTTTCCTGTTTTGTCAAAGATTAATTCATCATATAGGTATGGGCTCATTTCTGGGTTTTCTTTTCTGTTCCATTGATCTTGTGTCTATTTTTGTGCCAGTACTGTACTGTTTTGATCACTTCAGCTTTATGATATAACTTAACGTCCGGAATTGTGATGCCTGTAGCCTTGCTTTACCTTTTCAAGTTTATACTGTTGGTGGCAATGCCAACTGATGCAGCCACTCTGGAAGACATATGGAGGTTCTTCAAAAAGTTAAAAAGGAAACTCCCTTATGATCCAGCAATTGCACTGCTAGGTATTTACCCAAAGAATACAAAAATACTAGTTCAAAGGGATACATGGACCCTGCTATTTATAGCATCATTTATAATAGCCAAATTATGGAAACAACCCAAGTGTCTGTTGACTGATGAAATGGATAAAGAAGAGGTGATGAGCACCGGGTGTTATATGAAGTGTGGAATCACTATATTATATACCTGAAACTAATATTACACTGTATATTAACTAACTGGAATATAAATAAAAATTTAAAAAACATCAATAATATATAGGGCTGTTAGAACTGGATAATTCTTGTAATTGCACAGTGATTTATGATTCCCTGGTGTTTTCAAAAGCTTTAACTTACTTAGGCACCCATACAGACAGAGTGGGAATCTATAATATAGTACAGACCATGAATCTGAGGTCCTGAAAGGCTGTGTTTTCCTGAAGGTGACACTGTGGGTAAAGAATTAAATTTTGTGTCTTCAAGTAACAGGTTTTGCACATCAGGTTTTACATGAGTGACCTAAATTTTATTTTAGTTGGCATTTACTGAGTAGCTGTTAATGTCTAGGATAAATGTTGTTAGAAATGCAAAAAGAAACTAGGGAAGCTCTTTGCCTTTATTGATTTTAAAACGTGGGTAAAAATGCATATATGACCAAAATGGAAGGTATCATTAAGATAATTGGAAAGTAATTATAAAAATAATTTTTAAAATAATTGGAAACATAAGTCAAATATGGTGGGACATGGAAGAAAGCAAAACAAAAGAAATTTAGATTGTATATTTTGTCAGTGAAACTCCTAAAAGGTGTTACAGTTTATGTAGAAGAAAACTAGAAGTGACCATATTTTTCTTAGAATCTAATGCTATGAAAAACTGCATTTTTGTTCTTATAGGGATTATGGATTGTAATGAGGGCACTCTACAATGTGCCAAAATTTATGATAAGAAACAATTATTAAGATAATATAATTACCTATTGATGCTTGATGGAAATGCTTATGTATTCATTAAGTTTAGAAAATGGAAAACCTAGTTCTGTTTTACTTCATTCCACTTATGTTTAGGTGGGATTTAGGAGTAATGAGTTTTAGTAATATTTTTGAATTTGATGCTATTATCTTCATCTAGGACATTTAACTCACTATTACTTTAGGTAGTACATTAAGAAAGGGATAAAATTCTTTCTTTGCTTTCATCTGTCCCTGAAAAACTTGACTGTATGTGGTTTGGAACCAGAGTCGTTTTCTATTTCTTATGATTAATTCAGGAAACTAGCAGTCTGGATATTCTAGGTACATTCTTTTCAGTAATGGTGATTTTTTTGTTTTGTTTTGTTTTACATTTAATGGTGTTAGTGGTAAGTGTTAGGTAATTTTCTGTCAAATATAGTGAAGACTATTAAATTTGTTCATTTAAATTTAATAATGTTCTCCTTGCTATGTTTTACTTATGTATTTTTAAATAACATTTATTTAATTGAGATAGAGAGAGAGAAAATGCATGAGCATGGGAGGGGGTAGGGACAGAGGGAGAGAATCTCAAGCATACTCTGCTGAGCCCTAGGCAGGGCTCCATCCCAGGACTCTGAGATTATGACTTGAGGCAAAACTGAGTCTGATGCTCAATGGTCTGAACCACCAAGGCGTCCCATCTTGCTATATTTTATGTGTAAAGTAGAAATCTCTGTGCTTATAAAATAATGTGAACTGATACAGTTCATGAAATTTTACAACTGGATGTAACAATCATGTTCTAGTCTACCTAATTTACAAATACTTTAAAAATATTTATATGTTGTCTACTAAACTAAACTAAAGAAAAAATGAAAAATCAACCATTCTTTGCCGCCCATTATACTTATTTACCCTTCCAGCTCTCTGTATAAATGTTATCATATCTTTCATGGTTTTCTCTCTTAGTTAATATATTGTATCTTTTGATACTATTAAATATTCTTTTATAACATAACTTAATGCTTGAAATCTAATTGATATACTGTGAATAAACTGTACCAGAATTCTTGTATCTGTTTTGTTGTTGAACATTGAAGCTTTCTTTTCTCTCCCTTCTTCCTTCCTTTCTTCCCTCCCTCTTTTTTCTCCCTTCCACTCCCTTCCCTTCCTTTTCCTTTCCCTCCGCACCCTTCCTCTATCCTTCCATCCCCTCCTTTCTCCTTCTCCTCTCTCTTTTTCTCTCTCTTTTTGCCATTAAAATAACATAAAACATCTTTTCAGCAGAATCTCTGAACACATAGATTACATAGGTTACATTAACTTCTTAGAAGCAGGGTCAAGAAATCAAAAGATATGTACATTTTTAAGGGTGTTTAAACTCTTGTTGCATTTTTCTCTAAAATGATTGTACCAATTTATATGCTTATATTTATGGTGCTTTTTGTAATTCAAAATTTTATTTTTACATAGTCAATCTCTTAATATTTTGTTTATGTTATTTCCTTTTGGTAACATGGTTAGAGAAGACTCATCTTCACTGTGTGTGTGTGTATATAATATATGTGTATACATGTGTGTATATAATTTATAATATATATTAATAATATTATATATATAATTTTTCCTTCCAATACCATAATGGTTTGATTTCATCTATCTATGTTTCTATCTCTGTTTCTTTCTCTATGTCTATTGCTATCACTATAGCTGTAGCTTGTATCTCTACCCTTTGGTGCAAATAGAATTTATTCTGGGCTGCTGTTTAACACTACAATGGCTGTTGCTATGAGGATGTTCTCAGCTAACCATAGGCTCAGGGTTTACCACTTTCCAATTACGTGTTTTAGAAGCATTGTCACTTATGATACAGAGACTACAGTGATTATCCTGTTTTACAGATAAAGAAACTGAGACTTAGGGATAGGAGCTAAAGCTAAGTAACTATGACTTCAGTGCCTGTTATCTTAACCAGGAAACATACTTTAAAAAAAGAGAGAGTGTGCTACCCTGATTGAATACTGTAATTAGTATGGTTGAATAGGAGATTTCTTGAGGAAGGGATTGACTTTGATGATTGATGGAGAAACTCAGGAGGCAAATTAAAAGGAACCAGAGAGGATTCCTGCCTTCTCTTATTTAAGCCCAACCCACTGCATGTTCCTAGAGTGTACATAACCACTTTTTTCTGTCTCTTTTATAGCACACTTTCATCCAAATAGTTTAACTCATCTGTCATCGTGTAACTGTTGAATAAGATCTCCTCTTAATATAATAAAATTAAGGTGATAGGTGATTGCACTCCTTATGGAATTGTGAGCGATTTTAGTTTGAGTGTCAGGAAAAGGAGTCTGTAGCAACTGAGGCTATAGGTATGATGTACTACCTACTTGAGTTTTCTCTCTGCTGCTGTGTTTTATCCTTCTATGAGAAAAGAATCTGAATATTTTAGGAGATTGATCCTGAATTTTCTTATATCTTTAGCAAATATTACAGTTGTATTCTTTTTTCCTTACAGTTCAGTATTCTTATTTGAATATTTAAAATCATTAGACAAATAGATAACATTTCTTTTTTCTTTGGTAGCTCCTTCTCATTATTAAAATTTTTTTTCCTGTGTCTTAAATAAAAAAGAATGTGTTAAAAAAGAAGTATTAAAAAATATTGTCTCACTTTCACATCTGGCAGTTGCCTGTTTTAATATATGGAATTCACTATACAACTGTATAATTTTTTCTTAAGAAATAGTTTATGGGGACACCTGGGTGGCTCAGTTGGTTAAGCCTCTGTCTCCTGGTTTCAGCTCAGGTTATGGTCTCAGGGTTAGTGAGATCCAGCCCTGTGTTGGGCTCTGCACTCCGCACGCAGGCTGTTGGAGATTCTCTCCGTGTTTCTGTCTTCACCCACCCCTCCAACACCCCCCAAATAAATAAATAAATCTTGTAAAAATATAATTTATATTAAAGGTAGTGTAATATTGGTGAAGGGCACTTTCTTCAAGTATGTACTTTTGAAAAGCAAAGATCTACAAATTGGATAATTTTCACAGATTATAAAATTTATAGTGCACTTTATTGAAATATATTTTGATTCTATAACACTCTTTAATTTTACTATAAAAACAACCTTTGAATCCTTATATTTTTATGTTTGTTAAATATTAATAATGATACTTTAAACATGTCTCAAATTACGTTTTGTTTTGGCCTTTTTATCCTGACAGAAACTCAATTTTTTTAAATTGTTGACCAACATGAAATTATAGATCTATAGGCAACATAAACCTGTGTATTGACTTTTAAAATATGCAACTCTTATTTTCAACAGCTATGAATATTGCCGCATTGAATGTAAGAAATTTTTTTTAGCAGTTTCATCTCATGTAATGTCTCCTGATTTTTATTTAAATATTGCAAGGGTTTATGAGGCTATTCTTGTGTTTGATTAATATAAGTAAGATTTCTATGTTAAAATGTGAGGTATCTTTTTAAATTCTGGGGATCACTTTCTTGATTTGTTTTTTCATGTTGTAAATTTTGTATTACAGTAGAATCCTTTAGAAGGTACTTCTTCATTAGGATTTCAGTAAATATGCCATGGATTTTTTTTCTCATTTGTCATATTTCCTTATGGAGAAACATTTTTCTCCCAGTCATAAACTAATCTCTTAACATCAACTGATAGGAGTCTGGAGGAATCTGCACTGCTGGTTGGCACCATTTTTTTTTTTAATTGTCTTTTTGCCAGGAGGATGCCATTATCATCCCTTGGTTTGATGATTTGCTCAGAGGACTCACATAAACTATATTATTTATACAGTTTAGGCACAGTGAACCTTTTTTCAGTTCTGGGAATGGTGGGAACCCTCCTAAAATTCACATTCCATCTCTACCACTAACACATTATGTCTTTGAGCAGACCCCTTTTCCTTTCTATGTCTTCTCTCTTAACTAGCAAGATATGCTAGGTAATTTAAGAAATAATCTCTAATTCTCCAGTTATTAGAATCAGCTTTATTTAGGATAGTTTTATATAGAATAGTTTAAATAGAATAGAGCAGAGTGAGTTTTATATAGTTTTGTTTCTTAGTCTATATATATCAGTGGGATCCTTTTTAATTGCTTTTTTTCTGACCCCCAAAGGTGATTTATTATAGAGGCTTAGAGGCGTTCATTGTTTTGATTTTTCCTACTTTTATAATTTTCACATGTAAATGTAAAGTTGTATCTTAAATGTTAAAAACCCAAAGGGAGAAATTAAGTCATGGACTGCATAGTCTTAAAGACAATACATATGAAAGGTGACAGGACAAGTATTTAATTCCCATTTAACAGAGGAAGGGCACTGTAACTTAGAAAGAATAATCTATAAATGTCTGCACAGCTAACTTATCTTAGAGCCTAATGGAATATGGTTTTAAGTACTCAACCAGATGTTTTTTGAGGGCAGATACTTACTTTAAAAATATATATATATTTGAGCATGATTGACATAATATGATTTCTTTTCATGTATTTTCAGTGACTGGAACATAGGAATGACTCAGTAAATATTAGAAGGGTAATAGTTATATGAACTTGAAGCAATTTCATCCTCTCAACAAACATTTTTGAGAACATAGTTCTCAAAAGCTTTCTCCATTCAAATATTCTATTATGTTTTGATTAATGTTTTTTATAATTAGCTTTGGTGCTCTAGTTCCCCTGGGACTTGGCTTTTGCTGTAGAAATTTTATCCTTTTCCTTTAGGACATTAGCTTCTGCCTTTTTCTAGCAGTTTTTTCTCTTTCTGCCTTTCTCAGGTTACTGGAGGCTATCTGATAAATTATAAATTTTACTTGGTCTCCTGGTCCACTTTCAAGTACCATTCTGGTCTAGAACAGAGAAATATCTCCCTTTGTCCCTGTTCAAACCACCACTGAGATAGATGCTCCCAAACAGCACCATTTCAAAGAAAACCGTATGATAGAATAAAATAAAGCAATTTGCCATTTTCAGTGAAGATCAGTAACCACTCTGGTGGAAAATGTGTTCAATTGTTCTTGTAAATGAAAGAGAATTATGGTGCTATTGTATTATTTCTTCTAATTCTTTATATATCCTGTACTGACATTTTTCTTTTTAGTTAGTTGGACTTAAAGCGTAGCTCATCAAATGCATTTAGAAACTTTTATTTTGTTCAAATTTCTTTTGCAATTTTGGAAAACTCTTCCTTAATAACTTTCCTGTTTTGAAAATATTTTTCTAAAGCTACATGGAAAATAAGCACTGTAACTGAAATTTTGGTATGAAAAAGCACCTACTAAATTATTTCAAAAGATGCATTTAATTGAGTATAGAAAAACTATTCTATACTGAGACTCTTTTATGTTGCCAGCAAGACTCTATCTTTTGGAATTATATCGTTATCGTTTCAGTACCATATTTATCACGTTACATTTACAATTCTCTATTTAACTCAACTATTAGGTATTACATAAAGGAGGCATTTTTAAGTACCACTAATTTGAACTTATATGATTAAAACTATTCATACAAATTTGATGCTTTGAAATTGTGAAAGAACATGTTAATTAGTAATTGAAAATACAGGTAGCCTTACAGTCATACTACTGAAATGGTGATATTTTTGGATCACTTGAAATAGTGGATTTAAAAGATTTGGAAGCAGTAAGTTAAGACAAAAGGCTCAGGGAAAGAAAAACATGTGAAGTTTAAGACATGTTTCCCAGTGAAGCTATGGAAACAAATGACATTGTAGTACTGTAAGATATCTAGGCTTGAGTAGAACTATAATTTTAAATTTATATTTATGATCTGTATGCTTCCATTTCATTTATTATTTTAAATCAGTAATATATTTGCAGTGTTTTTGCATAGTTGCCTGTTGGTAAGGCAACGATATTGCACACCTCAGAGTTGCTATTCTCTTTGGAGTCTGTATAAGTAATGCCTGCTATAGCCATGCAAGAGGAAGCAGTGATGGTGGGAACATGCTGTCTTGTTTGGCATCTGGTGAGAGAATATCAAGGATAGAAGTAGACCTTCTGTAAAGTTGGTACACATAAAGATCATAAACACTTCAGTCGTGTTATGAAGTCGTTTTATAGTATTCACTACAAAGATTTCACCATTTGACCCTTCTGAAGCTAGGTGATAATTCTAAAGTGTCTTAAAGTAATCTATCTTGACACTTAACTAAATTGTACATACAAGCACAAAGTCACATCTCTGGGTAACTCAGTAGTTCATGCTTTAATATAGAATGACTTTATTTATATAATGACTGAATGATTTTTAAAGCAGATTTAACAAGATGTGTAAAACAAGTACATTGTTTTGGTTGAAATTATTTTGCTAATTTTCTATTTTCCCCCTGAAGTTTTACTTGAAAGGGTGTCTGTGTATTGAATCTTTTATCTATTTGCACATTAATTTCTTGTTTATAAATGCTTAAGTTATAACATTTTTTCTGGTGCACTAGAGCATATCTTTAGCATGCTTATGATTTCTTTTCAGATATTTGTAGGTACGTGGAATATACTTTACAGCAATATCACAAATATTTCAAAAGAAAAAATTCAGGGGACACCTGGGTGGCTCAGTGGGTTAAAGCCTATGCTTTCGGCTCAGGTCATGATCCCAGCATCCTGGGATCGAATCCCACATCAGGCTCCTTGCTCGGCAGGGAGCCTGCTTCTCCCTCTGCCTCTGCCTGCCACTCTGTCTGCCTGAGCTCGTGCTTTCTCTCTCTCTCTCAAAAAAATAAATAAATAAAATATTTAAAAAAAAAAAGAAAAGAAAAAATTCAGTAATAAATTTAGGATATACTCTTAAAAATTCACGATAGTTTAAAAATTTAAACAGTCTAATATGTTATCAGGATCAGGAGGGAGACAGTCATAAGAGACTCTTAATCTCACAAAACAAACTGAGTGTTGCTAGGGGTGGGAGGGTAGGGATAGGGTGGCTGGGTTATGGACATTGGGGAGGGTATGTGATATGGTGAGCGCTGTGCATTTTATAAACCTGATGATTCACAGACCTGTACCTCTGAGGCAAATAATACATTATATGGTAATAAAAAAATACTAATATTATTTTATAAGGGAAATCATATTTCCAAAGAATCTGGGAAGCTTTCTTTTGAAGATTAGAAACATTTATTTGGATTAAATTATGCAACTGTGCCTAACTAAAACTTAATTAAGACTAATATAAGCATTTAAGGTTACAGATGTCCTTCTTGATAGTAAGTTTGCTATGTTCTACAAGTCATTATATGTAGTATACTTTTTTCAGTTCTGAGTATTTTAAAATTTTCATTATGATTTAGTTTCTGATCCATGAGTTACTCAATTGTGTGTTTTCAGAATGTATGTTATGTTTGTTGACTTATTTGTTTTTATAAACTTGTAATTAATTTCACTGCAATCTGTGAAGGTGCTCTATGTTTTGAAATTTCTTAAAACTTACTTTTGGGCCTAGACTGTGGTAAATATTTGTTAATATTCCATGTGTTCTTGAGAGGAATGTGTATTCTCTAACTGTTGATTGCAGAGTCTGATGGTTTCATTAAATTAATTTTGCTAATTTTATTGTTATAAATTTCTGTCACTAATAATTTTAATTGGCATATTGCTATTTGAATGAGGTATGTCAGTCTCTCTCAATGGTGTTGATTTGCTAATTTCTCATTTTGATTTTCTCAGCTTGTGTTTTATATATTTGGAAGCTTTTAAATTATGTGTATATAATTTAGAATTGTATATGTTATATATTTCTAGCCAATTGAATGTTCTTTCTTGCTTCATGTTGGATTGATGAAGTGTGTGTTTGTTTTTTATCCCATTTTCTTCCTTCTCTGGTTTGGAACTATTATTTTGTGGTTATTTTTGAGTTCTACCATGTGTATTTAAAATGTAAAGTAAATGATAATTAAGGGCTGGGATCTTAGAACACTTTGATAGGATCACCCTTCTGATTTACTTCTAATTTTCATTTTTTAAAAATTAGATTTTAAAATGTCTGCAATTTTGAAATTATCATCATATATAGATAATATTCATGTGGATTTATTTTACATTAATTCCAGAAAGTTTATCCAGACATAGTTCTGTGTTGGTGATAATATGCTTTTATCATGTTGAAGATTTTATTTTATAGTTTCCTAGCTTTCATTATTGATGGACATAGAGTGCTTTGCTTCAGTATGACTGCTATTCATTTTTTGAGGATTTGACTTGCTTTTTTTTTTTACCTCTTCCCTAGTCTGTTTATCTCCAGTTTCAATGTAGTGTGGTAATTGTGGATTCATTTATTTGCTTTTACCATTTGGACATTTTTAGTCATTATCTCTTCAAATACAGATTCTTTAGCCTTTACACTCTCCCCTGGTCCTCTGTTTAAAATTATCTTAGGTCTTCTTCAATCTTCTATATCTTTTCATTTTCCCCGTCTTTCATCTAATCTTGTTTGCTTTTTGTTTCTTCAATTCTGTCTTCATTTTCACTGATTCTTTATTTAGGTCTATGTAATCTGTTGTTGACACATCATTCTTCTTTTCTTTTTAACTATTGTATTTTAATTTCCAGAAGTTCTGTTTGGTTTCTTTTCAAGTCTGAAATTTTGGGAGTCTGTTATAGTGTTAAATAGTTATGATTAATTTTAACAAAACAACAAAACAAAGGGCATGTTTTATTGACAGTAGGATTTACCCTCCCTGAAATCCACTCTCATAGGTACATATAAGATGCTGACCAGTTAATGCCATTTCCAGTAGCCATCTGATTTCCAGTGTTTTGAGAACTGAGCATGTCATACTAGTACATACTATATTTCCCTTGGCCATCATGGCAGAATGAAAGATTGGCATGGCAGAAATATATGTATTGAGGATAGGTTATGACACAAATAATTTGATACTATTCTGGTTTGACCTGAGCTATGACAGTTTATATGTTATTAAGATTTTTATTTTATTTTTGGTAAAGTTAAAAATATAAAATCATATAAAGATTTGTATTGTATGTATTTTTAAAGTGAGGAGTTAAATAAGTTTAAAGAATCATTAACTTTAAAATCCATATGAGGTTTCCCTGTATGACATTTTTAAACAGTTATTGTAGCAATTTAAAAATAGATATGTATTATTTCTTATAGAGTACATAATATCAATTTTTCAATTATACTAAGACATTGGCCACTGAACATCTGATTGAGCAGTTTCCCTAGTATATCTTGTTTATGTGTAATTAAATTGCAAATTTCACTACATGTTTTACTTCTGATACATTCCAAGTATTACCTTACCTGCATTTATTTCCAGAATTTTTTTTTTACTTTATTTAAGCTTTATTTAAACATATAATGTAACCCCACAATCTTAAGTACTTGATTCAGTAATACTAAATGAGTTATTAAACTTGACAATAATATCAGCAGACAATCTGATGTAGTCAAATGACTCAGGCAGTTTTAAGTCATATTTCTGCCTAAAAATAAACAAATAAATTATATGACCATATGTCAACTGTTTAGTCTTTTTGAATACCAATTTTGTCACTTATAAAATGAGGATAATTGTGTTTCTGTAAATATTAAAGAAAAGAATCTTACATAGTTCCTGTTGCCCAATATTTTTTCCAAGAAATGGAACTTGTGATAATTTTATTATCATTATTATTAGTATATGGAAACTTGCAAGACTTTTGCATCCTCTGAATATTTTTCTTTGAAGTTTACATAAATTCCACTACACGATGTGAACTATAAAGTGAAAATTACCACTGGTATGTTTGTTTGGTATTTCTCTGGGTTGAGTATGATAGTTTATAGCCATTTTCAAGTATGACTTTATGTAATATTGGAATTATGACGTGTAGGTAGTGTCTACCTGTGAGTGCATTTTAGTGTTTATGTTATTTAGGAGCCACCATTTCTTCTTTTGGAAAACAAATAGATTCATTTGTTCTAATGCTCAGAAACAAACTAATTTATATTTTTTTATGTTCTCCATCACTATTAAGTTCTACTTACTGGCACAGCAAGTTAATAACAGTTAATCATGCACATTTGGATTGAATACATGCTCTCCAAAGATTACCAGATCAGGTGTTAGGAGTTACTAGAAGACACCGTTTTTAGAAGTTCAAGTAAGTTTTGTTAGTGGAATAGCAGAGATTTAAGCTCATTTTAAAAAAAAAATCAGTGATAGAATTTTTTGCCATACCACATCACCTGTCATGAAACATGGTCTCTGTGCTGACGTTTAATGTATATAGGAAAAGTTTAGTTACAATAAGTGATATAATAAAAGTTCAAAACTAGAGAAGATAGTGGGAAAGGATTGTGACAGGACAATACATGATTAATTGACAGATGAGGCATGTAGAAAATCATGCTTTAGCAATTCCAAGAGCAAAACTGTAACTTGTTCTGTGACTTTATTAGCTCTGTCATGTATCTATATTTTTGGAACACATCTGTTCTAGGATGTATCTTGTTTCATTTAGACTGTAAGCTCATGTGGGTAGGAACTATGATTTTTATTTTTCTGTATTCCCATGAGATATAACATTGGGCACACTTGCTGAAAGTGCTTGTGGGTTTAGTCATCATTGTAATTATTTCTTTTTTAAAAATAAGGATATTTTCCAAGATATAACTGATTTAGTCTTAATATAGGATACTTTTAAATTATACTATATTAAATCTATACTGAAACATTTTTAACATCTTCTTTCTAAAAAATAATCATCTAATGCATGCTTCTCACCTTCTCATTCTCATATTCTCTCAGTTATAGATGGGAATGTAAAGTATCTCTATTGCCTAATGATGAATTTTTAAAAATTTTAGTTATCAAAAATATGCCACCATTATTTGCTCATATATAATTCATGAATGTTACAAATTATAGTAAAAAATGAAAAGATTAATATTTCCTAACAAAAATTGCAGAAGAGTACACATTACCTGCATATTATATTTGTGAAGAGTAATTTTATTTGTTTATAATTTTCTATAAGAAATACTCCTTTTAATAAGGAACAGGTATTGATCCAAGCAGAATCATTAAATGTGTGAAATTAATAACTTTGTTAGTAGAGAAATTAAAAAATACTGAGAACCAAATTAAAAAAAATCACCCCATTTGAAGAATAAATTATATATTTCCATTCTAAGTGTACAGTTCAATGAATTGTGACAGTATGTATATCCTTGTAATTATTACCACATATTTACAGTAATTGTTTTATAATCTTTGTCTACTAATGTCACTATATCTGCCATTTCAGGATTGTTTCAGGATTTCTATTGTCTGATTTTTCTCCTGGCGATGGAGGGCATTTCTCTGCTTCTTTGCATGTTGAATAACTTGATTAAGTGTTACACTGCTTAATTCAAGTTTTGTGGTTTTAAAAATTTTTGAATTTTGTCTGTCGGGCAGTTAAATTAGGTAAGTGGTTTAAATAGGTTTAAAGTATAGTTTATACTAGGCTGCTTTACCTCTGCTGCTATGGTATGATATTTTTGTGTTCTCAACTGAATGCCTGAGGTATTCAAAGATATCTCTATATTCTGACTAGTTAGAACTTTGGGAATTGTTCAGCCAACAGCTTGCCTTGCTTGTACATTGCTCAGCCACATAGAGTTTCACCCTATATGTGCTCAGCTTATTATTGAACAAATGAGTCAGATGCTCACTGTGCAGTTTTATAGGGTTTTTTTCTCTGTGTAGCTCCATCAGCTATTACTCTGCCTTCAAATTCTATTTTTCCCATCTTCCCCAAACACTATTTTCTATTTCTTCAAATCTGTGAGACCTCTTGCTTGGTAGGTTTCTAATTTTTCATGTTACAGTCTGGAGTCACTTTTGTAACATTTGTTGATCTCCATGGTTTAAATATTCCTGCCTGGCTAATTTCAATCTACCAATGTGACATCACTGAACATAGAATTGGGGAGAAATGAGCTCAGTCAGGTCTTGTGAGCTAATGCAAGCTGGACCCAGTAAATCACTAGGCTTAGAACTTATGATAATTAATTATTTTGGTGAAATAAAGTACTTTTTTGGAGAATGTATAATCACTTGTGAGTTATAAATTTTGAATCATTTCCATGTTTGCTTAGGTAGTTTCTTCTGCGTAATTTCTTTTTATCCTCAAACTAAGTTGTGTCAATTGATAGTTTTCTGAGTTGCATTAGACACCTTCTAACAAGCTTTTTAGAAGAAATTCCAAATGAAGGGAATTTAAAATAATTTCATATGAATTTGATAAATTTTTATTGCATCCATAATGTTGTATAAAATTTTATCACTTATACAGTGTTTTCATAGGCATTCTGTTTTTGAGCCTGTCTTATAGTGAGCATTTAGACTTCAGCTGTCCTTGCTGAAAAATGATGATTAGATAGTTCTGTTTCTGACAGAGTAAGTAGTAATGAATGGTTTTTCTATTGTACATATGATGTAGATAAAAATTGTATTATGAGTATTATTTTTAAACATTATATTTTAAGATTGGATGTCATGATTAAAAAATACGATCATAAGATAATGGTGTTCTGTTATGCACTTATCTGTGCAACAGATAACAAACAATTAAGATGTTTGTTAATTGAGGTATATTTTACACCTCATATAAATATATAATTTATATACAGTGCCATGTTCAGATATTTGGTATACCCATCCAATCAAATCTGATGAATGCACATCAAAATATGGACATTTCTGTCATTTCATTAAATTTCCTTGGATTTCTTTCCAGTCTGTCTTCCCCACAGGAGAAAATATCACAAATTAGTTTGGCCTGTCCTAGCGTTTCAGATAAATGAAATCACATAATGTGTGCTGTTTGTTTCACTCAATATAATTTTTTTTGAGATCCATGTATGATGTTATTTTTTCTCAGTAGATTGTCTTCTTATTTTCTAATGATTTATAGAAGCAAATAAATTACTCTAGATGAATATCTAGGTTATTTTCAGTTTGGGACTATTATGAATGAAGCTACTACAAACATTGTTATATAGGGTTTCTGTGGATGTATATTTTTATTTCTTTTGGATAATTAATTAGGATTGTAATTGGTGATAGGGTTGTGCATAGTCAGCTTTTTAAGGAAATGGACAGATAATTTTCTAAAGTGTGCAATTTTAGTTAATTGTTTAAAAAATTACACAAGTTGATATTAGAAGTATTCAGTTTTCTCAGTTAAACCTCAACTCAGCACATGAGCATAAATCAGAATCAAGTAGTATTTTAATGGATAGCTTACTAATTTGATATAAATTGAAAGGACAACAAAGTTATGTCACTGGCAATATTATGAAAGTTATATATAAACAGTTAAGAATTTCTACCTAAAATATACATAACTGACTATCTCCTTAGTTACTTCCACTTTTTCAGTGGAGTTAGGACCTTTCAGTCAATTCTTTACTATTTGACTATGTGACTATTAGGTTTAAAGCCCTGGGTTTTCCTAGTTAGGGAAAATTTTCACCTAAGAATTCTTATCAATAATTATGAATATTAGAAATACATGATTTTTTGGTCTGATTTTGAAGGTGTTAACTTTCATGAATATTGTAAAGAAATATGTTAATTGCTAATTTGGGGCTACAGTGGTCCAGAAATTACAGGGAGTAATCAGGTTATGAATCTTAAGGAAAATTCTATATTTTAAAATGTATAAATTTAGTAATGGTCACTAAACGTACACATACTTTATATAATCAAAACTGTGTAGGGGTGTTTGGGTGTCTCAGTCAGCTACAGGTCTGCCTTCTGCTCATATCATGATCTCTGGTTCCTGGATTAGGCCCTGCATTGGGCTTCCTGCCCAGTGGGGAGTCTGCTTCTCCCTGTCTCCCTGTCCTGCTGACCCTCTTTCCTGCTTGTGCTTTCTTTCTCTCTCTGTCTCAAGTAAAAAAATAAAATCTTAAAAGCAAACCAAGCTGTGTAGTTTCTTTTGTTTCATTTCCTTTTTCTTTTCTTTTCCTTTCTTTTTTCTTTTCTTTTCCTCTTTCTTTCTTTTGAAGGTAGAAAGTGCATAAAAAAAGTTGGGTATGTATTTCAGCATGGATTCACTTACTCATTCAATCCTTAATTCATATTTATTATTTGCTAATGGTGTTCTAAGCACAGAGCTAGGCAGTGGGTATAAAGTGTTGAAATAACCATCACTGAAAGCTAAATACTCATTGTTTAGTAAAATAGTGGAAATTAAAGAAGCAGATATACAAATAAAAATATTATAAAACTTGGAATTAAGTACTAAGAAAGAAAATTGTGAGTGATTTTGATTTTATGGGTGTATTTGCTTTTGAATTAGATCACTGATAGATTATTGATAGAATTCTTTCGAGTTCCATTAAGATATAAACATGAGAAGTGGAAGAAATATCTAAATATTTCTATTTAAAAATTAACTATGCATACCATATACACATAGTTGCAGATAGTTTATTTTCATGTATATACTGCTGAATGCATAACACTTAAGCTGAAGTTTCTTTACTTAGTTGCATTATATTTCTTTACCAATTTTAAGCTTAAACCCTCAGGGCATATAGCCGGTTTATGATTTGGTTGATTGCTTAATACCTTTGCTGCCATCCTTTCAAGAGAACTTATTAAATATAATATGATTATTAGAAGGTTTAATTGATAGCTTGTTTCATATCCTAAGAAAAATAAAAATAATTATGTTCTCATTTCTATGCCTCTGCCTTTACTATTATAGTCAAAGGCATTCTGCAATGTGTTAGAATAAAATATAGTGCTTTTAATCTGGAGAGACAGGTTTATTTTTTCAACTGGAGGTATCTTAAATGACTATCATAAACTATAAAAACATTTGAGCAGATATTAAACATTACAGAGAGCTTGAGGGAGAATGCTTAAATTTTTCTTGGTGACTGTTGAAGAGGTTAGCTTATGATTAGATAGACAACTATTCAGATTTATAAAAAAAAATCAAGGGTCTAGATGCTTTAGTATATATAATGCAACATATTTGACTAGGAATTACTGTAATGGGGCATTTAAAAAAACCTTATTCTTTGCTGTTATGTTATTTTTTTTTAAAACAAGTATATGATTTAATAACACAATTTTAGAGGAATATTCATTTGAGAAATTGTAAATTGTTATAAATAAATGTTAGAGTTTTACTAATAATGATATAAAAGATTATATTTATTGACCTGCCAGTAGATGTCAAATATGAACAAAAGCAAGTGTTGGAAAGATTGAACCAAGAGTAGGTAGAAACTGGAGGCTACACTTGCATCTACATGGTTTGCCATCCCAGGATATTTGTCAGTTTGCATAGTGTGAGGTGGCTGGAATCTAAGAATAAAGTTATGTGTAAATCAAATCCTTGATTGACCTCTGGAGTACACATAATATGCTATCCTCCAGAATACCTGGTGGAAATCAAAAGCTGAAAGATTAAAAGGATTTTGTAGAAATTCCAGATGTGGCTCAATAAGAAGGTGTGGTTTTTAATCTAGCCAAATAAACTATCTGATAGAATATAAATCAACCTCTTCAGAGGATGTTAATAGAGTTGAGTCTCTGCAATATGTCTTCCACAATTTATGTTGCAGAATAAAAACTTATTAGCAATGTGAAAACACAGGAAAATATTACCCACGATCAAGAGAAAAACCATGAGTAGAAATTGACTCAGAGATGAACCAGATGTTGAAATTTGTTGACAAAAATTCTAAATTGGCACTGGTAATTTATAGGACTTAAAGAAAAATACAATTCTAATGAGTGAAGAGATTGAGAATGATAGCAGAGAAATAGAAACTATATTTTTTCAAATGGGAATTGTGGAACTGGATAGTGCAATATATAAAATGAAAAATTCACTGAATGGTTTCAAGAGCAGTTTAGGAATGCAGAAGAAATTGTTGATAAGTGTGAAGTTAAATCAATAGGAATTATTTAATCTGAAGGACAAAGAGAAGAAAGGATAAAAATAGAAGAGATGCTCAGTGACCTGTGGAGCAACATTAAGGGTCTAATTTTTGTGTATTTGCTGTCCCAGATAAAGAGGAAAAAAATAATGGAGCATACCAAGTATTTAAAGATATTGGCCAAGTAGTCTCAGTTTTTTGTGAGAATAATTCATTTTCAGATTTAAGAAGTTCAGGCAACCTAACAGGAAATATATGAAATATAACACACATAGATGCATTATTGCCTAACTATTGAAAAATACAAAGGGAAAATGTTGATAGTAGCTAGAGAAAAATAATATTTTAAAGATTGAAAATATGGCATAAACCATTGCTGACTTTTCATCTGAAAAAAAATGGAGGCAGCAGACAGTGGAACAGCATCTCTAAAGCACTGGAAGGAAAAAAAAGCCTCAACCCCCAATTTTGTATCCAATGAAAATATTCCTCAATTTGAAGAAGAAACAAAAATATTTTTACTCAAAAAAAAATATTGAATGTGTTTGTCAACAGCAAATCTGAATTATAAGAATATTAAAGGAAATTCTTCAGGTCCAAGAGAATAACAGATAGGTAGCTTTGATGTATAGGTAGAAATGAAGAATAGCAGAAATGGTAACTATGTAAGTGAATATAAAAATATGTTTTTTCTTCTTTAAGAGCCATATGAAAACATAAGAGAAGTTCTACAGGATTTGAGTTATTCAGGATACCAAAAGCACAAGTATAAGTTCTGTAAGTTAAGTTTCATCAAAACTAAAACTTCTGGTTATCCCAGGCCTATTTAAAGAGCAAATAGGCAAACCATAAACTGGGCAAAAATATTCACAAAATATATACTTGACAAAGGATTTGTTGTCCAACTGAGAAAAAAAAAGATAATTGAAAAATCAACAAAAGATCTGAATGTAAACTTCACAAAGAAAATTATGTACATATGCACATTTAAGTAAACAAAACCAATTATCAAGGAAATGAGAATTCAAATCACAACAATAAAAAGCATTTAAAAACCAACAAAAAGAATTTAAATGGCCTTCTAGATCCAGCATTACAAAACTGTGATTACTATGAAAAATTGTTATGGTGACTGGGTATATACATATGAATATTTTTTAGCTCAGCTTTGTATTAGATGGTAGTCATAGCTCAGTTCCTTAGATGGTTGCATGCATGATCTGTCCTTATTCAGACATAGCATTTGTTTTGTGTGACAGAGAACCCATGTACCTTATTCAATTTTGTGATAATATGTCCATTGAAAGGAAAAGAAACCCTTTTTTTCCCCCTTAAAAATGGTTGTTTGACATTCCCAGGTATCTTAAAACTGGTTTGAAAACACATGCATGCACACCACATTATAAATTAGTTGTCTCTCTGCCCACTTGAAGCTGTGAGATATGTCAACTGTATGTGTCTCTCCCTAATAGCAAATGGGCTTGAGGACCAAGAGAATTGAGGCCTGAATGAGCTGTCATTTGTAACTTTTGTTTGATTCCCACATGGAGTTTTCAGTTTATAAGGAGCTAGCCTGCATGGAAGTCAGTTTGCAAATTATGCTAATCCTAAAGGAATGAGTCCATTTCCTTCAAAACTGGCACCTGAGTTATTCAGTTTTCAATGTTAGTGTTATACTAATTTGAGACCAGACCTATGCTTGAGAATTTTTTTTAATTAAGATGACAATATGTTAACTAACTAGAATTTAAATAAAAATTAGAAGAAAAAAATGACATTGGTTTTCATTTTTGTGTATTTATATATGCTATCCATTTGCTCTTAATCCAGGTTTTACAATTGCATTTCTGAAATTTTTAAACATTAAAATGTCAATTTTTAAACACTTTTTTATTCTTTATATGGTGATAGTGCTGAATTCTAAATAATTTAGGTTAACTTTTTTTGCCTTAGTTGAGATGCTCTTTTTTCTTTCTTTCTTTTTTTTTTTTTTTTAAAGTAGGTTCCACACCTAGTGTGGAGCCTGGACTCATGACCCTGAAATCAAGAGTTGCATGTTCTACCAACTGACCCAGCCAAGGGCCCACCTTTTTTCTATTTTTGAATTTGAATTTTCTATTTATTTTATTTTTATTTATTTATTTTGCTCATATTAACATATGATGTATCATTTTCCCCAGGAGTACAGGTCTGTGAATCATCAGGCTTACACATTTCATAGTACTTACCATAGCACATGCTGTCCCCAGTGTCCATAACCCAGCCACCCTATCCCTATCCCTCTACCCCCCAGCAACCTTTAGTTTGTTTCATAAGATTAACAGTCTCTTATGGTTTGTCTCCTTCCTGATTCCATCTTGTTTCATTCTTTCCCCTCCCTACCCCTCATGACTCCCCACCATGCCCCTCGAATTCCTCATATTAGAGAGATCATATGATAATTGTCTTTCTCTGATTGACTTATTTCACTTGGCATAATACCCTCTAGTTCTGTTCATGTTGTTGCAAATGGCAAGATTTCAACTTTTGGTGACTGCATAGTATTCCATTGTATATATACACCATATATTCTTTATCCATTCATCTGTTGATGGACATCTATGTTCTTTCCATAGTTTGGCTATTTTGGACATTGCTGCTATAAACATTCGGGAGCATGTGCCCTTTCAGATCACTACATTTGTATTTTTAGGGTAAATACCCAGTGGTACGACTGCTAGGTCATAGAGTAGCTCTATTTTCAACTTTTTGAGGAACGTCCATACTGTTCTCCAGAGTGGTTGCACCAGCTTTCATTCCCATCAACAGTGTAGGAGAGTTACCCTTTCTCCACATCCTTGTCAACGTTTATCATTTCCTGACTTGTTACTTTCAGCCATTCGGACTGGTGTGAGTTGGTATCTCACTGTGATTTTGATTTGTATTTCCCTGATGGCAAGGGATGTTAAGCACTTTTTCATGAGTCTGTTGGCCATCTGGATGTCTTCTTTACATAAATGTCTGTTCATGTCTTCTGCCCATTTCTTGATTGGATTATTCTATAGGTGTTAAGTTTGATAAGGTCTTTATAGATTTTGGATACTAGCCCTTTATCTAATATGTCATTTGTGAATATCTTCTCCCATTCTGTAGTTGTCTTTTGGTTTTGTTGGCTGTTTCCTTTGCTGTGCAAAAGCTTTTGGTCTTGGAGAAGGCCCAGTAGTTCACCTTTGCCCTTGCTTCCCTTGCCCTTTGGTGATGTTTCCAAGAAGAAGTTGCTGTGACTGAGGTCAAAGAGGTTGCTTCCTGTGTTCTGGATCCATGTCTCACATTGAGGCCTTTCATCCATTTTGAATCTGTGTGTGGTGTAAGGAAATGGTCCAGTTTCATTCTTCTGCATGTGGCTGTCCAATTTTCCCAACACCATTTGTTGAAGAGACTGTCTTTTTTTCTATTGGACATTCTTTCCTGCTTTGTTGAAGATTAGTTGACCATAGAGTTGAGGGTCTACTTCTGGGCTCTCTGTTCTGTTCCAGTGTCTGGTTTTGTGCCAGTACCATACTGTCTCGATGATTACAGCTTTGTGAAGAGATTGAAGTTTGGAATTGTAATGCCACCAACTTTGGTTTTCTTTTTCAACATTCCTCTGGCTATTCAGGGTCTTTTCTGGTTCCATATAAATTTTAGGATTATTTGTTCCAGTTCTTTGAAAAAAATTGGTGGTATTTTGATAGGGATTGCATTAAATACGTAGATTGCTTTAGGTAGCATAGACATTTTCACAATATTTCTTCTTCCAATCCAAGAGCATGGAATGTTTTTCCATTTTTTCGTGTCTTCCTCAGTTTCTTTCATGTATACTTTATAGTTTTCTGAGCACAGATTCTTTGCCTCTTTGGTTAGGTTTATTCCTAGATATCTTATGGTCTTGAGTACAATTATAAATGGGATCAGCTCCTTAATTTCTCTTTCTTCTGTTTTCCTCTTGGTATATAGAAATGCAACTTATTTCTGTGCATGGATTTTATATACTGACACTTTACTAACCTCCTGCATGAGTTCTAGCAATTTTGGAATGGAATCTTTTGGGTTTTCCACATAAAGTATTATATCATCTGCAAAGAGTGAGAATTTGACTACTTCTTTGCCTATTCGATGCTTTTAATTTCTTTTCTAGTAGCATGTTGAATAGCAGTGGTGATAGTGGACATCCATGCTGATTTCCTGACCTTAGGGGAAACAATCTCAGTTTCTCCCATTGAGAATGATATTCACTGTTGGTTTTTCATAGATGGCTTGGATGATATTGATGTATGCACCCTCTGTATCTACACTGTGAAGAGATTTGATCAAGAAAGGATGCTGTACTTTGTCCAATGCTTTTTCAGCACCTACTGAGAGTATCATATGGTTCTTGTTCTTTTATTAATGTAGTGTATCACATTGATTGATTTGTGGCTATTGAACCAACCTTGCAGTCCAGGAATAAATCTTACTTGGGCGTAGTGAATAATCCTTTTAATGTACTGTTAGATCCTTTTGGCTAGTGTTTTGGTGAAAAAAATTTTTCTTAAAGATTTTACTTATTTATTTGCCAGACAGAGATCACAAGTAGGCAGAGAGGCAGGCAGAGAGAGGAGGAAGCAGGCTCCCTGCTGAGCAGAGGGCAGCCCGGAGTGGGGCTCCATCCCAGGTCTTTGGGATCATGACCTGAGCGAAGGCAGAGGCTTCAACCCACTGAGCCACCCAGGTTCCCCTTAGTGAGAATTTTTACGTCTGTGTTCATCAAGGAGATTGGTCTGTAATTCTCCTTTTTGATGAGGTGTTTGTCTGGTTTTGGGATCAAGGTAATGCTGGCCTTATAAAATGAATTTGGAAGTTTCCTTCCATTTCTACTTTTTGGAACAGCTTCAGATAGGTATTAATTCTTCTTTAAATGTTTGGTAGAATTCCCCTGGGAATATGTCTGGCCCTGAGTTATTGTATTTTGGGAGATTTTTGAGGACTGCTTCAGTCTCCTCACTGATTATGTGTCTGTTTAGGTTTTCTATTTCTTCCTGGTTCAGTTTTGGTAGTTTATATGTCTCTAGGAATGCATCTGTTTCTTCCAGATTGTCAAATTTGCTGGTGTATAGTTGCTCATAATATGGTTTTATAATTGTTTGTATTTTGCTGCTTTCCAATGGTGCATGGGAGAAGAATGAGGCACAAACAAGTCAGCTTCAAGAAAATGGGAGCACAGGTTGGCAGTTGAGAAGACTGACACTCAGAACAACTCCTCAGTCCTATATTTATTAGATACAAGGTAACAATCAACAAAGGAGTTAATGGAAATTATAAATAAGTAATATAAGCCTGATCAAGCAGTATAGGATATGTGGTTATGTAAACACATATATATATATATACACACACACACACACATATAAGGGTAAGCACAATGAAGGGATGGATTATTACTGTAAAGATGAAAATTTTAAAAAGATTTTAAAAAAGGAATTGATAAGAAGTTGGTTGAAAAAGAAAAGAAAAGAACAGAGAAGAATGTGATCAGGCTAGAGAGTAGAACAAAGCCATGCACCAGATTTAGGGTTTATTTTAATCTATTAGAAGACATTGTATACCAAAATTTTAAAGGAAAAAAAAATCTATATGTATACAAAAAATAAGGTTAAATACAATGAAAGGATAAAATATTTCCATAACAATGAAAATTTAAGAAGATCTTTATAAAGTATTGATAAGATATAGTAGTTAAAAATCATCACAATAGGAAAGAGGAAAAATTAAAAAAATAAAATAAGAAAAAAATTTTTTAAAATTAATTTTGTAAGACTAAAGGATCATGGGAAAAAAAGTTATGAATTCTGTGTTGCTTTCCCCTAGCTCTGGAGTTCTGCAGTTCTCATTGATTGGTGAACTTGGTCTTGGCTAGATGTTCTTGGTTGTCTTCTAGGGAAGGGTCCTGTTGCAGTGATTCTCAAATGTCTTTGCCTGAGGCAGAATTGCACCACCCTTGCCAGGGGCCAAGCTAAGTAATCTGTTTGGTTTTCGTCTCGGGAGCTTTTCTGTGAATGCTTTCCATACCACTTTGGAGTACTGGAATGAAAATTTTGGCCTCCTAATCTCTCGCTCTTAGGAGCCAAGAGCTTGGGGTCCCACTCCTTAGTGTGCCCTCAGAGAAAAGCAGTCAGTCACTCCCATCTCACTGGTCTCTGGCTGTACTCCGTGCTCACTCATCCTGTGACCGAGCTTTTTTATGTTGGGCGCCTTTTTTATGATTCCTGCAGCACCCTCCCACACCATTCCTCCTGGAGAAGGAAAGTGAGTCTACCTGGATCTGCTGCTTGTTGGGTTCCTGCTTGAAGAGAAGTGGTCTGACTGTGACGTTGATCATGGTTTAAGGTAATCCTTACCTGAGAGTCCACTCGGCTCTGTCTCTGCAGCCAGCTTCCCTGCTTCAATACCTGGGAGCTTTGCCACACTCAGGCACCCCTGGTTTTTTTGTGACCCTGCAGGTCCTGAGACCACACTGTCCCTGTGAGGGCTCCACCGACATCCCTCGGTGGAGCAGACTTCTAAAAATTCTGATTTTGTGCTCCGCTGGTCTCCCACTTGCTGGGAGCCGGCCATTCCCCCTGTGGTCTACTTCCCAAATGTTGCCTAAGATTCGCTTCTCCACATGTCCTACGTTTTAGAAAGTTATCAATTTTCTGTTCCTAGAATTGCTGCTCTTCTTCTCTTCTCTATCCTATTGAGTTTGTAGCTGTTCAGAATGGTTTGATAACTATCCAGCTTAAGTCCTGGGACCTGATGATTTTTAGGTTTCCTACTCCTCTGCCATTTTGCTCCTCTCTACATTGCTTTTAAAAGATATTTCACCTTGGTGATTCTGAGACAGTTAACTAATATGTATTACCTCTTTAAGCAAATAAAATCTGTAGAACCAAAAAGTTACATTTTAGATATTAAATCTGCTTTTTGCACAGATTGTTTCTTTGTTTTTACTGAAATAATTATATGGTTCTGAAATCAAGTGGATAAATCAGACATAACTTTTATATCACTGGACTTCTAAGAATTTCTTGTTTTAAATCATTGATGGATCTTTAACATATTTTTTCTGCAAAAATATGTAAGAATATAAATATAAGTATCTAATTTTGCAGAAATGTCTAACAGGAAAGGACCATTCAACTAAAAACATTTTATGGAGCTACTGAGTAGTCATGGTAACAAAAAGTTACACTCTTTTAAACATTTGTAAATTTTTTCATGTGGAAAGGCTTTTAGTTCTTAAATAATTGCTATTTTCCTCTCAAAATTATGTCAGAAATATTTCCAAGAGGAGAAACAAATGTATGGCTTATTTTAACGATTTACATTAGGAAGTTTATGTAATTTTTTTAGAAAGCAGACTTATGGAAAAATATTTGATGTATAATAAACTGTACAGAAGGTGTATAACTTGTGAAATTTTGACTTGATTTATAAACCCGTGAAATCATAATTACAATGAGGACAATGAATATGCCCATAACTCCTTTTAATCCCTCTCTCTCACTACTCTCTGTCTCACCCTTTGTTCCCAGGTGACCAACCATTTACCTGCTTGTGATACTATAATATTGCTATTCTCTCTCTATGTCTTCTTTTAGCCCATACAATTATTTTGAGGTTCATCCTTGTTATAGTGTATTTTAATATTTCATTTCTTCTTTTTCTTGAATAGTGTTACAGTGTATGTAAATCCCAGAATTTTCTGACCCATTCACCTGCTGTAGGGTATTTCGGTTGTTTTCAAATCTGGGATATGAATTTTGAGTAGAAGATTTTTGTATGGTAATACACTCTCATTTCTCTTGGGTAAATATCTACATGTGGAATGGTTGATTATATGGTAGGTGTATTTTGGCTTTTTAAGGAATTACCAATTCCTAGCAGCAACACATGAGAGTTCTATTTCTATTACCTCCATATCCTCACCTCAGTGTTTTTAAGTTTGTCTATTCTAATAGTGGCAGTGATGTCTTGTTGTAGATTTAATTCACATTTCTTTAATGGTAATATTGTTGGGCATCTTTTCATATGCTTATTCACTGTTTCCTTGGTGAAGTATGTAAATTTATCCACTTAAAAATTGTGTTTGTTTTCTAATTATTGACCTTCGAGAAGTCTTATATTCTGGATACAAGTACTTTATCAGCTATATGCTTTACAAATATTTGATCCTGACTATGGCTTATCTTTTTTATTCTCTTAATAGTGTCTTTCAAAGACCACAGGTCTTTCATTTTGATGAGGTCCAGTTTGTCAATTTGCTTTTCCCCAACATTGGATCATTCTTTTGATGTCATATTTAGGAAGTCTTACCTAACCCAAAATAACAACAGTTTTTCTTTCATTTTAAATTTAGGTCTAGAATCCACTTTGAATTAATTTTTGTATATGGTGCTATAGGTCAAAATTCATTTTTTTGCATGTGGATATATATTTGGATATCCATATGATGATTTTTCCACTGAATTGCCTTTGCACATTTGTCAAAAATAATTTGTCCGTATATTTGTGGATCAACATCTGCTTCTATCTTGTTCCATTTGTCTATTTTTCTTGGTGCCAATACACAAGTCTTGAATGCCAATACACAGAATATTGATTACTGTAACAAGTCTTGAAATCATGGAATTCTCCAATTCTGTTCATTGCCAGAGTTCCTTTGGATATTAAAGGACCTTTACAATCAGTTTTTACAATCAGACCTTTACAATCATTTTTTGGGGATCATATCAAATATTTATCAATTTGAGGAAAACTGACATTTAACAATGTTGAATCTTTTAACCCATGAGCAAAGTAACTGTATTTATTTAGGTATTCTTTAGTTACTTTTTGTAGTGTTTTGTAGTGTTTGGGGTACTGGTATTTTGCATTGTTTTATCAGATTTATCCCTATGCATATGATATTTTTGATGCTATTTTAAATGGTACTTTAAAATTTCAGTTTGACTGTTACTAGTATATATAAATACATTTTTATATTGATCTTATAGCCTGCATCCATATTAACATACTTATTCTCATATTTACAGAAAAAACTTTTACTTTTTTTTAAAGATTTTATTTATTTATTTGAGAGAGAGAGCATGAGAGGGAGAGGTCAGAGAGAGAGAAGCGGACTGCCCATGGAGCTGGGAGCCCAATGCAGGAATTGATCCCAGGACTCCGGGATCATGACCTGAGCTGAAGACAGTCACTTAACCAACTGTGCCACCCAGGCATCCAAACTTACTTTTTAGACTGGTTTTAATTTCATAATAAAATTGATTATCATAAAATTATAAAAATTTTATAAATAATTTATAATAAAAAACAAAGTATTTTAAAAATAAAATTGTACAGAAAGTACAGAAGATTCCCTTGTATCCTCTGCCCTCATACGTGGACAGCTTCTCCCACTGTCAAAATTGTCATAGCTTTTTAAAAGTTTTCTCTTTTCTTCTCTCTCTTTTTTTCTTTCTTGTGCTTCTTGTTCTTGGGTTTCTTGAGCTTTTTAGATCTGTGGGCCTATATGTTTTGATTAAAAAATGGAGAATGTTTGACTGTTATTTCTTCAAATTTTTTCCTATATTTATTTCTGTTCTCCTTTGGAGAATTCAGTTTCATCTGTATTAGGCTACTTGTAATTATCCCACTGGTTGTTGATACTCTATTCATTACTTTTAAAAAACCCATTTTCTCTTTATGTTTAATTTTGGAGTTTTTCCATGGTATGTCTTTGGCGTACTAATTTTTTTCTATTGCAGTGTCTGATCTACCATCAGTTTTATCAGTATTTTTTAACCTCACATGTTGTAGTTCTTATCTCTAGAAGTTTGATTTAGATCTTTTGTATATCTGCCATGTCTCCTTAACTTTTGAATGCATTATAGTTATATAATATTATATTATATAACTATAATAATATATATATAATATATATAATAATATATAATAATATATTATATATATAATATATAATAATATATATAATAATTATATATATATTAATATATAATATTATGCAGTATAGTTATAATACATATTTTAGTGTAGTAAAACAGACTGAATTTAGAATCCAGTATGAGAAGTTGTTTTCTGTTAAACTGGGCATTAATGAAATTTGCAAAATTATAGAACAGTTCTACTCATATTATTAAACATTTTCATAAAAAGGGACTATATTAATATGTGATGGATTCTTGGGGTGCCTGGATGGCTCAGTCAGTTAAGTGTCTGCCTTCAGCTCAGGTCATGATCTCAGGGTCCTGGGATCAAGCTCCATGTCTGGCTCCCTGCTCAGCAGGGAGTCTGTTTCTACCTTTTTCTCTGCCTCTCCCCCTGCTCATGTTCTCCCTCTCTCTCTCTCAAATAAATCAATGAAATGTTTTAAAGATATATATGTAATGGGTTCTTACTGCTTTTTAAAATGAGTTAAAATATTTTTAAAATTTCTTAGCTTTAATTTCCAGTGCAGTAAATATTAATAGATAGAACCCTCATAAATGAAGACTCTTTGGAATATTCAGTACAAAGTGGTCTTGAAACTGGAAGTTTTGAGAAGTACTGTATGGTTATCTATTTGCAAATCTCTGTATGCTGAGTAGTAACACTGAAATCATGTAGTTGCCCTAAGATCTTATTCTTTCAGTAGTCCGAATGCCCGTGCCAAGATTTACAGATAAACTATACGCTATGGTCTGAATGTTTGTGTCCTGCCCAAAATTCATATTTTGAAATTTTAATGCCTAGTTTGATAGTATTAGGTGATGGAGCCTTTGGGAGGCAATTAGGTCCTGAAGGTAGAACCCACATGAAGAAGATTAATGCCTTTACAAAAGAAACCCCAGAGAGCTCCCTTGCCTTTACCACAAGTGAGGACACAGAAAGAAGTTGTCAGTCTGAATTCTGGATGATGCCCTTCCAGAACCTGATCATTCTGGTATCTTGATTTCAAACTTCCCAGCTTCCAAAACCGTGAGAAATGTTTCTTTTGTTTAATCGATGTAGTCTATGTTATTTTGTTTTAACAGTGCAGTAGAGTAAGACACTATAGCAAAGTATTTCTTCATAAATTTCACAACTCTAGGGGCACCTGGGTGGCTCAGTGGGTTAATAAGCCTCTGCCTTCAGCTCAGGTCATGATCTCAGAGTCCTGGGATCGAGCCCTGTATCGGGCTCTCCGCTTGGCGGGGAGCCTGCTTCCTCCTCTCTCTCTGCCTGCCTCTCTGCCTACTTGTGATCTCTCTCTCTTTAAAAAAAAAAGAAAAAAATCACAACTCTAATTCTAATGGGTCAGATTTGCTTAACAAAATATAGTACCATTCCAAAAGAGTCTGGGAGTAACCTTGAAGAAGTGGGAAGTAAGCATGGAATAGAAATACCATGAAATTTGAAGGCTAAGACCTTAGATTCTAGCTCTCAAATTTACACGTTGCCTCTTAATAATTCCATCACTTGAAGCATATATCAGTTTGTTTATTCACTTTCAAATGGGTCAAATTGACCAAGTACCTGAAGGGCCTTCTGAGGATTAAATGAGACAATGGAAGTTGTAGTGTTTAGAAAACTATTTTAGTGTACTTATAAAAGTTAAAGATTATTCCTGGTTCTATTTCAATTTCTCACTTAAAATAGAAATATGAACTGAGATAATGTTTTACGTTCTCTTAGGATGTGGGTTCTGGCTACCCTGGGCAAACTTTTAGGTTTTGTGTTTGTTCACATTTAAGTATGACCATTAAATCAAATCATTATCTTACCTACTACATCAAAATACTTTTTAAAAAAATTTTTCTGGTGAAACTGAATGTTACAGTTCACTGTGATTTTGACCCAATTACGTGTAGTAATATTTATTTTTTCCATAGCTTTTTATGATTTTCTTACAATTTGAAAAATATAGGTCATTTAGTATTATGTTTTAGTATGATGTAAGCAAATTAAAGTGTAATTTGCTTTTTTTTCCTAGTGCATAAGATTATTTCATAACTGCAGAAGGTACTGAATTTTTTTCTTAGTTTTCTTCTAACATATTTGTTCTTTCCTCCACGCAGCTTATTTTAACTGTTTTTTGTAAAATTTGTTCAAAGAATTTAAAAAATATTATTGAATTTTATTTTTATTTTATTTTATTTTTAAATTTTTTATTATGTTATGTTAGTCACCAAACAGTACATCATTAGTTTTTTTTGTAGTGTTCCATGATTCATTGTTTGCATATAACATGCAGTGCTCCATGTAGTATGTGCCCTCCTTAATACGCATCACTGGGCTAACCCATCCCCCCAATCCCTCCCCTCTAAAACCCCCAGTTTGTTTCCCGGAGTCCATAGTCTCTCATGGATCATCTCCCCCTCTGATTTCCCTCCTTTCATTTTTCCCTTCCTTATCCTAATGTCTCCATGCTATTCCTTATGTCCCACAAATAAGTGAAACCGTATGATAATTGTCTTTTTCTGCTTGACTTATTTCACTTAGTGTAATCTCCTCCAGTTCCATCCACACTGATGCAAATGTTGGGTATTCATCCTTTCTGATGGCTGAGTAATATTCCATTGTATATATGAACCACATCTTCTTTATCCATTTGTCTGTTGAAGAGCATCTTGGCTCCTTCCACTGTTTGGCTATTGTGGACATTGCTACTATGAACATTGGGGTGCATGTGGCCTTTCTTTTCAGTACATCTGTATCTTCAGGATAAATACCCAGTAGTACAATTGTTAGGTCATAGGGTAGCTCTATTTTTAACTTTTTGAGGAACCACCACACTATTTTTCAAACAGAAGATATGCACAGACACTTCTGTGCATATAGATGGCTAACAGACACATGAAAGAATATTCAACATCATTAGCCATCAGGGAAATTCAAAACCACATTGAGATACCACCTTACAGCAGTTAGAATGGCAAAATTTGACAAGGCAAGGAACAACAAATGTTTGAGAGGTTGTGGAAAAAGGGGAACCCTCTTACACTGTTGGTGAGAATGCAAGTTAGTATTATTGGATTTTAAAATATGATTACAGATAGTATTTATATCTTTACTGTTTCTAGAAAATTGAATCATGTGTTTTATTTGTTTATTTTAATTTTTTTAAAATTGTGTTTTAGAAGGAAAATAGTATTGCTTTCATCTGGAGAAGATATGTGTTGAAATAGCAGTACATTTTCTTTCAAGTAAGAAGATAAAGGACTTTTACAAGGCTCATGAGAATTAATCTTATTTACTTGGAAATATTTTAATGTAAAATCCAGGATTAAAATCTTAAAATATGTATTGGTCTTGATAAAAATCTTTAGCTAAAAGTATAATAGATAAGAACCACATACTGAAAAGTACAACAAATTATATTGTTTATCTTTTTTTTATTTGTGTATTTGTTAACCATTTTTTGTCTTATTTTAGAAATCTGAGGGAAAGAATATTCATATTTGAAAGGGGGTTTTGGAATAGTGGCAAGTATAATCACCATGTAGTAAATTGTCATCAGCTTCACCTCTGCATTATACATCTTTTTATATCATTACATAGAAGAAACTTGGGAATTAAGGAAATGAATAATGGCAGAGAAGAATAAATGTGAACAAAGATATGGAAGATAAGAAAATGTAAATATTACAACCTCTTAGAAGTTGACATATCCAGAAAGGACTAAACTTTATGTTTGAAAATACTTTTAACACTCAAAGTATTTGTATGTTTTTTTTTTTTTTGGTGGTAAATGTTAAAACACTTTTTGTGAGAATTATGATAATTACAAATATGGGTCTTACAGCCTTGGGTATTTGATTAAGTAAGGAGGAAAAAAAAGACTGTATTCCACAATCTTTATCCTCTAGTGTTCAGTTTTGATGGGTAAAGGAGCTAGATCAAATGCCATTTTGCATTTTGCATTTGCATTTAGCAGTGAAGGGGGTTATAAAAATATGCTAATACACCGTAGTGTCGTATCTTAAGGGGCATGTCTGTTTCAGTTTAAGTATAAAATGAGTATAATAAACAAATCATATTATTAAGTTGGTTTGTACTTTGGATGAAAAAGATCATTTGTCTATTTGAGATGTTGAAAATTTATATATCATCTCCTATCAAGGATGCTATGCAATTTCATTATCTTTTTTAATTCTTCTTTTTTTAAGATTTTATTTATTTATTTGTCAGAGAGAGAAAGAGAGAGCACAAGCAGGCAGAGTGGCAGGCAGAGGCAGAGATAGAGAGAAGCAGGCTCCTTGCTGAACAAGGAGCCCGATGTGGGACTCCATCCCAGGACCCTGGGATCATTACCTGAGCTGAAGGCACTGGCTTAACTGACTGAGCCACCCAGGCATCCCTGAAATTTCATTATCTTTAACTCTACTAATTTGCTTTTATAATAGTGTAAGTGAAATTTATGAAAATGAAAAGTGAGTTTTTGAAAGGTTATAATTTTAATTCTTTCTTCACTTTTCTTGACTTAATTTTGGATTAGATTTCCAAAGCCTTAGTAATTTTCTTAGCTTTCTTCAGCTTTTCAGGCTTTTAAAAATCATGGTTTTTTTTTTCTTTCTTATTAATATTCTTTGTTCTTTTAGGGAGAGATTAAGAGAGAGGTGGAAAAGGGAAAATGAAACAATTGTGGGTTCCCCCATCATGTGGACTATGTATACATTAAGATACTAAAGGAGGAGTACTTAATAAATTAACAAAAAACCTTTTAAGGTTAAAAGGATTAGTCATGTTAGGAAAAAGCAGAATTTAGTTGGACTTTCATGATCAAATAGGTTTTTTATTTTGAATTATGTATGGAGAAGACATCATACTCAGTTGATCGCTCAGGTAGGAGAGGAGATACCAGCATTTTCCCCTGACTCTTGCCTTGCATATTTTAACTAAGAAAGACTCCCCACCCCCCTGCCCACAGTGGGAGGCAGAATGTGTTTGAACAGCATTCTAGACCTTTTACACACTAGAGGACTATGGACATATCCTCATGGAATTCAAAGCCAGGAGATAAGAGGGAGGAATGCTTATGAAGTGTCTCTTTGTTCTCCATACTTCTCCAAACATCTTGTGTGTCAGAAGTCAAGACTTTCCTTACTATTATGCATCATTTCTTTCTGAGCTTTCTCGTCTAATGACTGATATATCGTAGTTTTTCAAAACCAAACTAATATAGTTACCCCCACTTTATAACTTTTGCACAATAGTTTATATCACTTACTGACCTGGAATCAAGGCCCATTATAAAGTATTATGGAGGTAAGGCATTGGAAGAATAAAGAGATGTCACCTCAAAAACAAATAATTAAAGTAGTTCTCTGTGACTACAAAGAAACATATTTATTAAGCATGTTATTAAATACATTTATTATGTGTTTGGGACCATGCAAGGTGACACGATATATAAATGAGGTAATCTACCACTGCTAAATGGATCTGTCTGTCAAATAATGTAGTTAATAATGGTATCTGTCTCTCTTCTTGCCCAGTCATACATATATATGAAGAGATTTGAATTGACTAATTTGTCTTCCCTCGTTTTACCTCATTTATCATGCATTTAGCATTTGCAAATATTAAAATTATCTTTTAAAATATTATGTATACTCACTGTTACCATACCATAGATTATGAGTATAATTATGGAAGAGTTTTCACCATCTTCCCTCTTGACTCTTTACATGAAATTGAGTTTGATTGTACTGAATTTCTAAGTGATCAGCTAACTAATGATTCTAACTTTCATATCCAGAGGGTTTAGTGATAAATTTTTTAAAGTCTGGAAGAAAAAATTCTTTTTTAATTTTTACATTTCCTACTGTTTCTGTTACATTTATTTGACTTTTCACTCAGCCTTTAAAATTCAGAGAGAGTGATTTCTAGGCATCATTTCTTATGTGCAGTTTTTCATATCACCCGCATCACAGCTGCCCACTAAATGAATTCGATTTTCCCTGGCTATTAGAAGAAACACAATGTTATTGAAACAACCTGTGTGTCAGAAGTCAAGACTGCTCACAAATGTGGCACTCTTCTAGGCTGAGACTTTACAGAGATGAAATTAATAGCTGAGTAGGTCTTGAAGAGGAGACCACCTGCCCCAGTAAGATTTTGCATGTGATCTGGGATGTCACTATGTTGGTGATGGAAAGTAGTGTCAATACCTTGCTTTCAAAGACAATCCATGAAAGTAACTTTCTAGAACTCAAAATCTTGTATCTTCTATTTTGGTGTGCTGAAGATCAGGTGTTGTGCAGTGCTGTTAACCTAAAAAAAAAAAAAAAAAAAAAAGCCAGCTCTTTTATCAGCAAAATGAGTTTATTTGGGAATAGTAGAGAACTGTAATTCAGGACAAACAAACTGTGGTGAGCCATAGGCAAGTCTGGAAAACAGAGGAGAAAGATTTGCTTTTATAAAGGGAAGGACTGTTATAGCTTTTCATTGGCTGAGTGTGGTGGTTTCTCATTGGCTGGGCTGTTGCTGGGCAAGGAGAAATTATTCCTTTCTTCTGTGAAGGAATGAAAAGTAAGCTTCTTTCTTTTGGGGAGTACTTAGGTATGCTTCTTACAATGATTCGCAGTGTGTGAGAACTCCCACAGTCAGGGCTTCCTAACTGGATTTTTAGTGAAATTTCCTTTGTTTACTTTCATGTTTCCCCTTTGTTCAAGATCTTTCCTTGAAACACCAATATCTTTCTTCCAAAGCATTACTGATGGGGGACGCCTGGGTGGCTCAGTAGGTTAAGCCACTGCCTTCGGCTCTGGTCCCAGGACTCTGGAATCGAGTCCCGCATGGGCTCCTTGCTCGGCGGGGAGCCTGCTTCTCTCTCCGCCTCTGCCTGCCTCTCTGCCTGCTTGTGTGCTCTGTCTCTCCTCTCTGACAAATAAATAAATAAATAAAATATTAAAAGAAAAATTATTACTGATGGTGAATGGAGTGCCTGGGTAGCTCCATCAGTTAAGTGTCTTCCTTTGACTCAGGTCATGTTGCTGGGGTCCTGGGATTGAGCCCCTTGTCAGTCTCCCTGCTCATCAGAGAGTCTCCTTCTCCCTCTGCCCCTCCCTTGCTTGTGCTTACTCTCATTCTCTTTCTCTCTCACTTAAATAAATGAAATATTTAAAAAAATCATTGCCAATGAAGTGTCAAGTTTTTTTTTTTTGTATTTAGTGGTTTCATCCCTTGGTGCCAGGAGGAACCTATTCTAGTTGTCATAGCCCATGTGGAAGGGGAAGCACACAGGTTGGGAGCCTCTGAAGCTACATGTGAGTAACAAAGAATAATAGGAGGAACTCTGTCATGTTTCCCATCTGAGATATATACCAAGCACTGGAGATCATCTTGGAGCACTGAGCTAACATCACCCCAGTGGGCACATTGTTTCTACAAAGGTTTGACAGACAACAGGTACAGAGCTTAAAAATGATTATGCAGAATAAGATGAGAAGCAGACATTCTACAGGGAATCATCCCAGTCTAAAGGGATCTTTTGTAAAAGAAATGCAAAAAGGAGTTAGCCCATTTATACTTCCCCTGGATGGAAGGGAAGAGTCTGGAGATCTCCAGCATCTTGAATAGATCTGAGTTTCTGGTGACAAATCCAACAGTTGAAAGGTTTTTCCCTTTTGCAATAGATTGGGCCAAGGAAGAGAGGAAGAAATAAGGTAAGAAGCCACAGTGAGAAAAATGATATTCAAATGATATGACAGTCATCTTGGGAAAGCTATTTCCTTCAGCTGTTACCAGCTTCAATTCCTGGAAATCTTTATTTCCAGTCATCAGCTGATCTAGTCAGAGTTTGGTGCTTTCTTTAGGTGTGACACAGACTGAAGAATCTATTCCTTGGATTTTAGGGGCACAAGGGTTGGTTCCTTTACAATGGGGTTGAAGAGAGACTTTCTGGAGATATTTTTTTCCAATAGATAAAATCTCCAAGGTGTAAGGTATCATGTTTAAAGTCTTTGCCTCCTAGGACCATGCTACAGAAAGATTATTCTACTAAATCATGGTTATTCTTATCAGAAACAATTAGGCCTTTACAATATTAAAGTATATCTCCCTTTACCAGCTATGGATTCAAAGAAGCAGGGATCAAGTGCATTGGATATTTTGTGATTTTCTCAAAGGGTGAGAACTGATATATTCCAAAAGGATAGACTGAGATTTAGGAGGACTAATGGCAGTGCCTTTGGCCAGAGTAGTTGAGGGATTGCTACAGAATTTGTCAATTGAGTCTTAATAATGCTGTTACTATGTTTGACTAACCCTGGAGATTGAGAGTGAAAGAATAAAGCTGGCCCAACTGCATAGACTTATTGAAGCAGTTGACCTATGAAGTGAGTTCATCAGTCACTGTGAAGTTTGAGGTGGTTCACCAGATAGGAATGATATTTTAAAAAATACAGATCATTACCAAGACGTTCATATTCATGAGACAGAGGAAGCTGTATAAAGTCCATTTGCAAACCTCAGCTGGTCCATTGCACAATGTAAAGTTTCCAGGAGCCAGGCATAGTTTTCTTGAATTGTATTTCAATTCAGGTGAAGCCAACAAAGTAGGCACTCATTGTGGCCTTGTTAATGCTTTCCCACCAGTATTGGTTCATTAAGGTTATCATTTTATAAGTAGACCAGTGATTCAGTGCATCTGTAATAATCAGTTATGGGAACCTTAGAGTCTGCAGGACGTGATTTTTATTTGGTCCAAGCCAGAATTTTCTTGGTTATTCAGCCAACACATATATATTGGAAATCTAAATATATCTAAATATATATAAAAATATATATATATATTTTTTTTCCTTTCCTGGGGCCTTTTCTGGGGCATCTCTATTCAGTTTTTCTGGAGTATTATTTGGGGGGGAATATCCCTTTGGACCATGGCAGAGATTTGGTCTTTGGTTCCTTTTAGAGCAATGTTCTTTGTGGAAATATCAGTGAGATGGTTTCCTTTCACCTCAAGGGATTCAGGTTTGGAGTTTTAATTTTTTCATGCTAAAAGTGAGGAGGCCTCTCCGTTTCCACACAATTCCAAAGTTGTATTTCAAAGGCATAGCTACTGTCAGTATAGATATTTGCAGTTTTGTCCTTGGTTAAAATGCAGGCCTAAGTAAGAACATAACAATTTAACCTGTTGGGCTGAGGTACCTGAGGGTAAAGGTGTTGCCTTAATGACTTTGAAAGCCATTGCAATAGCATACCCAGCATAATATTTACCATTTTCACCTTTTAATAAGAGCTGTTGGTAAACCACAAGAAATCAGTGTTATCAGGAGGTGATCTGTTAGAGTCAATAGTCATGAGATATATACTACAAGAAAGAGTTAAGTGAGTAGATGACCAGCCATAAGGTATTGAGTGTGATAAGAGAACAGAATGGAAAGGCCAAGGGCAGGGGGATTTATTAAGCTTTCCTTTAGGGCTTTAAAGGTTAAGCCATCCTGATCTTCCCCAATACAGGTGTACCTCATTTCATTGTGCTTCACTTTGTTGCACTTTGCAGATAACTGTGTTTTTTACAAATTGAAGGTTTGTGGCAACCTTGCATCAAACAAGTCCAGTGGTGCCATTTTTCTGACAGCATTTGCTCACTTCCTGTAGAGATAAGAGTCACATTTTGGTAATTTTCATAGTATTTCAAACTTTTTTAGTATGTTGATCTGTGATCAGTGAATTTTTTTTTTCTTTTTTTTTGAGAGAGAGATTGAGAGAGAGAGTGTGTGTGAATGGGGGGACGGGGGCAGGGGTAAAGGGAGAGAGAATCTTAAGCAGGATGTGGGGCTTGATCTTACAACCCTGAGATCATGACCTGAGCTGAAATCAAGTCAGATGCTTACCTGACTGAACCACTGAGGCACCCTATGTGATCAGTGATTTTTGATGTTGCTGTTGTAATTGTTTTGGGGTGATATGAACCACACTCATATAAGACAGAAAATTTAATCCATAAATGTCTTGTGTGTTCTCACTCTCCAGCAACTGGCTGTTCTCTCTTCCTTACCTCAGGCCTTCCTATTCTCTGAGACACAACAATATTAAAATTAGGTCTATTAATACTCCTACAATAGCCTCTAAGTACTCAAGTGAAAGCAAGAGTCATATGTCAATCACCTTAAATCAAGAGCTAGAAATGATTAAGCTTAGTGAGAAATGCATTTTGAAAGCTGAGATATGCCAAAAGCTAGGCCTCTCCCACCAAACAATTAGCCAAGTTGTAAATGCCAAGGGAAAGGTCTTGAGGAAATTAAAAGTGCTATTACAGGGAACACCAGAAGGATAAGAGGAACAGCCTTATTGCTTATATGGAGAAAGTTTGAAAGGTCTGAATAGAAGATCAAACCAAACAAACTGAGGGTTGCTGGAGGGAGGGGGGTGCAAGAGATGGGGTGACTGGGAGATGGACATTGGGGATGGTAGGTGCTATGATGAGATAAATAAATAAATAAATAAAATAAAGTGATTATTTTGAAAAATGAAAAAGAAGAAGAAGAAGAAGATCAAACCAGCCACAATATTCCCTTAAGCTAAAGCCTAATCCAGGACAAGTCCCTAGCTCTACCTTCAATTCTGTGAGGGTTAAGAGAGGTGAGGGAACTACAGAATAAGAGTTTGAAGCTAGTAGATATTGGTTTATGAGGCTTAAGGAAAGAAGATGTCTCCATAACATAAAGTACAAGATAAAGGAGCAAGTGCTGATATAGAAGCTACAAATTATCCAGAAGATCTAGCTAAGATAATTAATAAAGGTTTGCTGCACTTTATTTTCAATGTAGATCAAACAGTTCTATATTGGAAGAATATGCCATCAAGGACTTTCATAGCTGGAGGGGAGAAGTCAACACCTGGTTTAAAAGCTTCAAAGGACAGGCTGACTCTCTTGTTAGGGGCTAGTGGAAAGGGCAGATTTTCAGTTCAAGCCAATGTTCATTGACCATTCTGAAAATCCCAGGGCCGTTAAGAATTGTACTAAAACTACTGTGCCTGTGCTCTGTAAGTGGAACAACAAAGATTGGGTGACAGCACATCTGTTTACAACATGACTATTTTAAGCTCACTGTTGAGACCTACTGATTAGAAAAAAAAAATTATTTCTTTTAAAAATATTACTGCTCTTGACAATGTACCTGGGTACTAAAGAGCTCTGATATACAATGAGGTTAATGTTATTTTTATGTCTGCTACATACATTCTGCAGCCCATGGATCAAGGAGTCATTTTGACTTTCAAGTCTTATTATTTAAGCAATTCATTTTCTAAGGCTATAGCTGCCATAGATAGTGATTCCTCTGATGGATCTCGGCAAAGTAAGTGGAAAACCTATTGAAAATGATTCATCTTTCCATATGCCATTAAGAATAGTTATGATTCATAGGAAGAGGTCAAAATATCAACATAAACAAGAGTTTGGAAGAAATTGATTCTAACCCTCCTGGATGAGTTTGAGTAGTTCAAGATTTCAGTGGAAGAAGTAACTACAAATGTGGTGGAAATAGCAGGAGAATTAGAATTGGAAGTGGAGCCTGAAGATGTGACTGAGTTGTTTCAATTTGATAAAACCTTAATGGATGAAGATTTGCTATATTTGGATGAGCAAAGAAAGTGATTTCTTGAGATCAAATGTACTCCTGGTGAAGATGCTATGAATTTGCAGAAATGACAATAAAGGATTTAGAATATTACATAAACTTAGTTGATAAAGCAGTGACAGTGTTTTAGAGGATTGACTCCACAGTTTTTAAAGCTATCCTATGAGTAAAATGCTATCAAACAGCATCACATGCTACAGAGAAACCATTCATGAAAGGAAGCATCAAACGATGTGGCAAACAACACTGTTGTCTTATTTTAAGTAATTGCCACTCAGACTTTCAGCAACCACCACCCTGATTGGTTAGTAGCCATCAACATCAAGATATGACCCTCCACCAGCCGTGATTATGACTTGCTAAAAGCTCAGATGATGGTTAGCATTTTTTATCAATAAGGCTCAGTCCCACCGCATTGAGATCATGATGTGAGCCAAAACCAAGGGTTGGCCACTTAATCGACTGAGTCACCCACGTGCCCCAATTAAGTATTTTTAAATTAATGTATGCACAGTTTCCTAGATATAATACTATTGCACACTTAACAGACCTCAAATAGTTTACATTTATATGCACTGGGAAACCAAAAAGTTCATTGACTCTCTTTCTGGTGGTATTTACTCTATTGTGGTGGCCTGGAACCACACCTGCGATACTTCTGAAGTATCCCTGTATAAATAAGTATTAGTATATAATCTACATAGAAAAAATGTGAACTCATTGCTATGAAGAGATGAGAAAAGGAATAATTTATAAATAATATTTGTATTAGTTTCCCAGGGTTGGTGAAACAAAATAACACAAACTATTGGTATAAAACAGAAACTTATTCTTTTATATTTCTGGAGGCTTGAACTCTGAAATTAAGTGTCAGAAGGGCCAGGACTCTAGGGGAAACTCTGTTACACATCATTCTTGGCTTTTGGTATTGCCTATAATCTTTGGCATTCTGTGGCTTGTGGTCATATCGTTCCAGTTTCTGCCTCCATCATCCTATGGTGTCCTCCCTGTATGTCTCTGTCTCTGTGTTCAACTTCTCTTTATATAGGGCATTAGATTTATTAGATTATAGTCTACCCTACTCTAGTATCACCTCATCTTAATTTGATTACACATGCAAAGACTTTCCAGACAAGGTCTTATTCATAGGTTCTGGGTGGACATGAATGTGTGTGTGTATGTGTGTGTGCGTGTGTATGTGTGTTGTCTCTGTGTGCGTGTGTGTGTGTGTGTGTAACCAGTACAATGGGAAACCCAAAAAATGGTTAATAGCAGGTCCATGTCAAATTTTTCATGTGGGTGTCATCATAACTGGAAATCATATTTGCTTGGGCATTTGTGAATGCTTGGCTCTAACCAGGTACAGTTAGATCCATGATCCTGATCCATGGGGGATATATTCCAAAACCCGTGGTGGACATCTGATCTCAAATAGTACCAAATCCTATATATACATACATACATATACATACATACCTACGTATATTTTTATATACATACATATCTATGATAAAATTTAATATACAAATTAGGCACCACAAGAGAACAATAATAATGAAATAGCACAGTTATAACAATATACTATAATAAAATTATGTGGATGTGGTCTCTCTCAGAATATCTTATTATACTGTTACTCATCCTTCTTCTTATAATGATGTGGTATGATTAAATGTCTTTGTGATGAGATGAAGTGAGGTGAAAGACACACATATTGTGACATAGTGTTAGGATACTCTTGGCCTTCTGACAACATCAGAAGGAGAATCCTCTGTTTCTGGGCCGCAGTTGACTGATCGTAGGTCCCTGAAACTGTGGAAAGTTTCACATAGATAAGGTGGGAAACCATAGATAAGGTGGGACTGCTGTATGTGTTGAAGGTTGGCATAGTGATGTGAATATCCTCAGAAAAGAGGAAAAATATCCTGTGTATAAAATCAGATGCAACAGGGATGCCTGGATGGCTCAGTTGTTAGGTATTTGCCTTTGGCTCAGGTCATGATCCCGGGGGGCCTGGGGATCAAGCCCCGAATCAGGCTCCTTGCTCAGCGGGAGGACTGCTTTTCCCTCTCCCACTCCCCCTGCTTGTATTTCCTTTCTAGCTCTCTCTCTCTCAATTAAATAAATAATTATTTTTAAGATTTTATTTATTTATTTGACAGAGAGAGAGATCACAAGTAGGCAGAGAGAGAGAGAGAGAAGCAGGCTTTCTGCTGAGCAGAGAGCCTCATGCGGGGCTTGATCCTAGGACCCTGAGATCATAACCTGAGCTGAAGGCAGAGGCTTAACCTACTGAGCCACCCATGTGTCCCAAAATAAATAAACTCTTTTTTGTAAAGAGTTTATTTATTTATTAATAAATAAACTCTTTTTTGTAAAGAGTTTATTTATTTATTTGACACAGAGAGATCACAAGTAGGCAGAGAGGCAGGCAGAGAGAGAGGGAAGCAGCACCCCCCCCCACCCCGAGCAGAGAGCCCGACGCAGGGCTCAATCCCAAGATCCTGAGACCATGACCCGAGCCCAAGGCAGAGGCATTAACCCACTGAGCTACCCAGGCGCCCCAAAATAAATAAAATCTTAAAAGAAAAACCAGATGCAATAGTTAGTATTCATCTGTCCATGGCATTCCCTATCTTTAAACATTCATAACAGTTTAAAATATAACAAAAATCAAATAAACTATTTTTAATAGGTAGTAGTGATTTTTTTGGAATAATTACTTCATATACACATACACCTATATTACATTTTGCTTGACACTTAAATTTCTGTATTTTACTAACATTGTATGCTTTACCTCTACAAATTAAACTTTTTTAGGGATCAGGAAAACAGTATAATAAAATGCAAATGACACAGATAAATATGTACAAATATAACAAAAAATGAATGGTAATAGAGCCCAGTTAACTAGAATTTCTTCCATGAAGAGGTGGGGAAATCCATAAGATGTAGATCTGCTGATATAAAATTATAGGATCTCATCTGAGGGATTATCCAGCTGTTATGGTTAATACAAATGAATGCAATATGAGGGTCCTTAACCAGAGTCAACTGATTTCATTAGCCTGAGTCAATTTCAGTTTAAAAATTGTCCAAATTTTAATATAATTTAAAAATTGATCTTTAATATACCTCATCTTTCTAAGGGCTATATTGATAATTTATATAATTTATCATGTGCTTGCTTTATTATTTACTTAAGGTGCTCAACTACTCTTTTCATAGTTTCATCGTAACATCCATCACTTAGCAATGGTAAGCACTGTTTAAAAGTTGCTTTTTTTACTAACCCCATCAGAAGCAAAGAGACCAGACTGAATAGTGATTCTTTGCCCATTTATGCTTCAGGGTTTAAAAGGCCATCTTTATACCATCCTATAACGTTTACTGATTCTGTAGAAACAAAGTGAAAAGGTAGAGGAGAGAAAAACAGTAGAAAAAGAAAGGCAAAAACATATGGTGAGAAGTATGATACCTGACCCTACCTAATTTCCTTTAGTGAATATTTCCCAGATAAATCTTTTCATATTAATTTACCCAGCTAATCCAATTGATTAAAATGTAAAAACATCAGTCAGATTATTATTTCTCTCTGTAATGTGGTAATGGAATTAATCTCCTTGATTCCATAAACACATTTCATCGTTTTATTAGTTTAGAAAATTAAAAACTTATGGCGTGAAAATCAAGCTTACAACTTTAATGAATATAACTTTTTTCTCTCAAAGTGGGAAAACTTTTGCTAACCCTTTTTCTTAAAAGACAAGCACATCATTCACTTAGGGAAAGTTTTTTGTGTTCGCATCTCTGTTCTTTTGTTTTGATGAATTGCAGGTTTTTCAGACTATATACTCATCACATAATTTTCTGACTTCAACTGTACTTCTCAGAAGAGGACAAGTAACGAGTAATAGAACTGTTCATAGGGCTTTTAAAAGTTGCACTTAAAGGGGTGCCTAGGTGGCTCAGTCAGTTAAGCTGCTGACTTAGACTTAGGTCATTATCATAGGGTCCTGGGGTTGAGTTCCGCATCTAGCCCCACATCCAGCCCTACGCCCCTTGTTCATACACTGTGACTTTTTAAAAAATAGTGAAAAAGATAGAGATTTTTTAAAAATATTATTTTTAAATAGAGTAGTGATTTATTTCTAAAAGTTTAATATTAAACCAAGGCACCTGAGTGACATCTGTTTAGTGTATGACTCAGGTCATGATCTCAGTGTCGTTAGATTGAGACCTGTATCAGGGTCCTAGCTCAGCATGCAATCTGCTTGAGAATCTCTCACTTTCTTCCTCTGCTCCTCCCACTTGTGCTCTCTCTCTCTGTCTCTCTCTCAAATGAATAAATCTTAAAAAATATTTAATAAACCTATCTAGATCCAATGGGTAATGCAGATGAGAGGCAGTACTATATTATCATTAATAAAAGAGATATTGAATTGGAGACATTTCCAGCTCACTGTCCTGGGGCGGGGAGAGTCAGGAGAATTAGGAAGGAAAGAGAGTGCACAGAAGATACAGTTGCCATTGCACTAGAGCACATAGCAAATTATTTTTTTTGTATTAAGGCCTACTGAACTTTAAGAAAGCCAAAGGTATATCATAGTTTGTGTCATAGTTTTTATGCAGTATAACTTTTGTTGGCTAACTCTTATTTCATCAGATAGTTTGATTTACTTATTTTCCCAGTCTTCTTTTTGAAACACCCAAAAGTAAGGATGGGGTATGCTGAATACTTTCAGAGTTACATACTTGGGCACTGCTATTCCCTTCTCTTGGGTTGTGTGCCTATCAGTTACTCATCTTATTGAAAATCAGCAGAGCTTTGATAATTAAGAAAGCTTATTCTGAAGCCTTTTGTATTCATTGGTTTTGATTTTTGTCCTCAAGCCATTATCTGAAATAATGGCAGACAGGTAAAGACCTCTAATCCTTAAAGAAGAGAGCAAATGGTTATAAAAATAACAAAAAGAGAAAGTGTTAAATTGAGAGAAGGGTGAAAGACAGAAGAGAAGGGAATATAAATAAACATCAAAGAGGAAAAAAGGAGTAAAACAAAAAAAAGATGGTGAAGCTTGGTGAAAATGACAGAGCCAGTGTGTTTAATCATGTTTCCTTGGATAAAGATTACCTTCATGCTTTTTACTTTGGCATTGTTAAAGTTCTAGTCAATGTGAATGACATTATCTGAAAGTTTCCTTTATTTTTAGGGGCGCCTGGGTGGCTCAGTGGGTTAAGCCTCTGCCTTCGGCTCAGGTCATGATCTCAGGGTCCTGGGATCGAGCCCCACATCGGGCTCTCTGCTCGGCTGGAAGCCTGCTTCTCCCTCTCTCTCTGCCTGCCTCTCTCCCTAATTGTGATCTCTCTCTCTCTGTCAAATAAATAAAATCTTAAAAAAATATATATGTAATTATTGAAAGCTTCCTTTATTTTTAATTCTAATCTTCTCCAACAGGAAATAGGCATCTGGGCATTTGAAATTACTTGATTTGTTTTCTATAACAATAGCTAACATTTGTATAGGACTAGCTATATGCCAGCCATTAATGCTTTGTGCATGGCACATACATTCATTTGATCCTCACAATCACCTACAAGTATGCTCTATTATTATCCCATTTTAGAGTTGAGGAAACAAAGGCAGCCAACAGTAGGGTATGTTTGTTGGAAACCCATATCCACATTACAGCAAACACAGGAACGTTAGGTTGTTTGTAGGCTTCAAATTGCAGACACGTTCTTTTTAGATTATCTTCTGAGGCAGTCACCTCATTTATACCTGAGGGAACTCAGTGTCAAAGAAGAAAAGGGATTTCTCAAGGGACTGCAGTAAGTAGACTTGCAGAAAGTGAATCCTGGGACTTCACTTAGGTTTCTTGATCTGTAGTTCAGTTGCCCATCACTGAATTTTGGTGCAAATCAGAATCTTAAAATGTTGATACTTATTTTATTTTTTCTTTTCTTTAACTCTTTTCTTTTTTCTTTTCTGTTCCAGCATTCATTGTTTATGCACCATACCCAGTGCTCTATGCAATACGTGCCCTCCATAATACCCACCACCAGGCTCACCCAACCTCTCATCTCCCTCCCCTCCAAAATCCTCAGCTAGTTCCTCAGAGTACACAGTCTCTCATGGTTTGTCTCCCCCTCCAATTCCCCTCAACTCATTTCTCCTCTCCATCTCCCAGTGTCCTCCGTGTTATTCCTTATGCTCCACAAGTAAGTGAAACCATATAATAATATATATATTATCTATATCTATGTATATATCTATAATATATATTATCTATATATATAACTATAATATATACTATCTATATATAATCTATATCTATAATATAATATGCTCCACAAGTAAGTGAAACCATATGATAACATATATATTACCTATATCTATATCTATATCTATATCTATATATAAAATAATAAGCTGCTTGACTTATTTCACTCAGCAAATCTTCTCCAGTCCTATCCATGTTGTTACAAAAGTTGGGTATTCATCCTTTCTGACAGAGACATAATACTCCATTGTACATATGGACCATATCTTCTTTATCCATTTATCTGTTGCAGGGCATCTTGGCTCTTTCCACAGTTTGGTGACTGCGGCTATTGCTGCTATGAACATTGGGGTACAGATGGCCCTTCTTTTCACTACATCTGTATCTTTGGGGTAAATACCCAGTAGTGCAATTGCAGGGTCACAGGGTAGCTCCATTTTTAATTTCTTAAGGAATCTCCACACTGTTTTCCGAAGTGGCTGCACCAACTTGCATTCCCACCTATAGTGGTGGGAATAATCTCTTCCAGTCCCATCCATGTTGATACATTTTAACTTCACATTCATATCATCATAATCATTGCACATTTTCAGCTTACAAATTTTCATATGAATTCTAGAAATAATCTGCCTGTTGTACCAGAGTCTGCCAAAATACCTGGAGGAAAATCAACATTTCGACACATGGGAAGCTCACTCATCCTTTTTGGCCAGAATCTTTCCCATGTCTGAGAAAGCACAAATCTTTTTTTATTAAGAATCACCTCCCCTTTCCAGGCAAAACCTGTATTTTAATCTATTTATATATGTAGGGCATAGTTAATCTGTAATAATACTACCATCAAGTTGTATCTGCTTTTGTAGCAGCATTGAAGAATGATCATCTATTAGAAGGAGTAAAACCATTCATCAACCTGTAGAAATATTGAACTTATACAAGGATATCTAATATCTAAAGAGTTCATCCTGCCTGAGAAATATCAATTTAAAGCCAATAGTTTTATGATGACTAAAAGGCCAAAACATTCAATTAACTTTAAAAAATAAAAGTGTAAACATAATTGTTGGTAAATTCACTATTAGTTTTCCAGCATTTAGGGACAATGAACCATATTTTTAAATTTTTGAATTGGAACAAAATAATATAGCTAATAAGGTATCTACTCTATTTTGTATACAGGAATTTAACAAAAATATAAAATATTTTTCTCCCATTCTGTGGTCTGACATTATAAAGGTTTTCCAATATTAAGCTTACTTTATTAGTATTGAATCTCAGGCTAATGACAATAGTTAATGAGGAAATAACATGTTTAAAAGATGAATAGTTTTCAATTTCCTCTACAAAGATTTATTTCTAGAATTGTCTTTTTATATTGTACATGCTGGGGTACCTGGATGGCTCAGTGGGTTAAGCCTCTGCCTTCGGCTCAGGTCATGATCTCAGGGTCCTGGGATGGAGCCCCGCATTGGGCTCTCTGCTCAGCAGGGAGCCTGCTTCCTTCTCTCTCTCTGCCTGCTTCTCTGCCTACTTGTCATCTCTATCAAGTAAATATACTGTACATACTTTTCTTAAGGCATCTTAGCCTTGACCTTGACAGTCATTAGATTTATTTGAAAGGTGGTAGATTTCATCTATTCCAATTTACTGACAAAAACATGTATCTTGCAATGGTTAATTATAAATACATCAATTATTTATAGAGTAACCCCTTAATTAGTGCCACTGGCCATATTATTCCCTGATACTAAAACAGTATGGTAGCTTTATCAAAATAGCAAGGGATTTAATTGCAGCTAAGACTTGTGGAGTAATAAACACATTCAGAAGTCAGTCTTCTGAATTGTATCTGATAAATACTTAGAATACCAATGGCTAATTAGCTGTTGAAAGTGCATGTGTAATGTTAACTAAGGCAGGACAAGCCTTTGGACACAGACCTTTTTCAATATTAGTGTTCTTATCACTGTTATTCTCATAACTTTTTGCTTCATTGGGTTTAGGAGATTTTGCAGGGGAATGTAAGAATCCCTTCTCACTCCAAAAGAAGAACTTTCTGTTTTTGACTTAATTGCCTTTCATTTGTGTTCCACATAGGTATGTTTTTGAAAAACATAAAAAACAGCAAATTAGTTGTTAACTTAGGAGTCACATTAGTCACATTTCACCGGAGGATCTGGTAACTAAAAAGAAATATAAATTCCTCTTTCAGTTCACTGACTTTACCTACATCTAAAATATATAAGGTACTTAAGCTTCAGCTGGTAATTCATTTCAATTCTATATGCATTTACTGACAAACTTTTATGAACCAGGTTCTTTGTTAGGCTTTTTTTTTTTTCCAAAAAGATTTTATTTATTTATTTGACACAGAGAGAGATCACAAGTAGGCAGAGAGGCAGGCAGAGAGAGAGAGAAGCAGGCTCCCAGTGTATCGGGTCCTTGGGGTTTTTAACAGCCACCTCTAAACCAATTGAACAGATATTTTACTAAAAGATGGGATGTAGTTTCTGAAATACTCAAATTCCTTGTTAAATTATTACTGTTTGCATTTTACATTCAACAAAGCCCAAAACATATATGGAAATGTTTTTATTAAGTCTTTGGATGCTCTGAATACATGACTTAGACATTCTTATGTGTACATAGCTTTGTAAGTATGACTATCCCCATTTCTTATAGGTACTTAAAAAAATTTTGGCACAATTTCATGATTGTGAAGCTTCTATTTCCATTTAACCACAGTTACTGGAAAGTTGACTAACTTTATACATAGTCCATTATCTTAAATAGAAAATTAGATTCTAAAGGTAAATAATCTGTGAATGCAAATGAAGCATTCTGGGATGCCTGTTCACTTCCTCAAGTCTTACACATGCCTAGTTAATGTCTTATAGGGTGAAAAATGTTACTTTAGGGCCAGAGAGAGACAGTAATATCTGTGTAACCTGTTGTATTGCTAGTAAATTTTGGATTAATTTACTAGGGAATAAGAAAAGCCTGAGAGTCTAGGATTAAGTAGGTTGTTTTAGGTCAAAATAAATGAGAAAAGTGAAGTTCCAAAAAAATATTTGCCCTCTAGGCTTGACGAGAACATGTGAGGCTAATCCAATGGTAGAAAAATCTTGGGAAGAAAAAAGAGCGACATAATCTGTCTTCAGGCAACTGAACAGAGTTAAGGAGATGGTGAAAGAGGTTATCAGGTGAATACTGTGGTCTCTTTCTTGATGGGGCCAGGTGTCCAGCTGTATCCAGCTGATGATCATGAAGACTCGGTCTGGGATGAGATTTGAGGAACAAGCCCCCAAGAGATTCGGATCATCACGTAAGTTTGAGAAGCACTGATTTTTCTCATACTTCAGGAGGCCTGGCCCCAGGCCAATTCTGAAACCAAGGATTTAGGCAAAAGTTTCCTAGACTGACTAAAGAAAGTCAGGTAAGCTCGCAGTCTCCCATTGACCCAGTCAAAACCAGACCCTGTGGTGGTAGTATCTTTGTTTTCCATTTTGAGGAGTTAGGGGTTTATGCTGTAGGGGGAAAAAAGCTCTAATCTAGCTAGGCTGGAATGTTAAGTTACCCAACCTGCTAGTATTCCTTCTAGTTCCATACCTGGTCAAACCATCAATACTTAGTCATTAGAAAATTTTACTTTGTCTCAGAATACTTAAAACTCACGTAAAGAAAAGCGTTTTTAAAAGGATAAATCGTGTATGTATATTTTATCCTTAAATGTAAGTATTTTGTGAAAAAAGTTAAGCCCAAATTTAACAACCAAACCCACCGTATCTCTGAGGCATTCCTGTAACAGGGTCAGTTTTTTTTTTTTTTTCTTCTTAATTTTGGATTCTGGAAAGTTCAGGATGCCATAATCTAAAAGTAGCTCGTTCCTGAGATCAAGTTCGTCAAATGCTGGACCTGACTTTGAGCAAACTGTAGTTTTTCCTGGGACATTATCCTTTTTATGGTTAGACGTTTTAACAGGTGGATATAGTTTTCTTGCAGAGTGGCCTCAATCTAAATTAACTTTTAAAATTTGGGAGAAATAGGGAGGACTTTTCCTTCCCAAATAAAGGCAAAGAGGCATTGGCTGGTCTTTCCCACAAGGATTGTAAAGAATGTGCTACATACATTAATTCAGTGAGAAATTGTTTTTAGTGGGACTAGTGCAGGGTATAATGAGCACTTGAACCTGAAATCTTGTTTTACGGGCCTGATGCCTTACTGCTGATCCAAGAGGGACAGAAATTTCATCTCTAGAATTGTCAGGTGGAGCAAGTAAAAGATGTTGGAGGCTCATTTGATTCACCTGGTTGGTTATTTGGGGAAAAATAAATTCTGGCATCATATTTCTCTAAGAACTCTCCACCCAGAGAGCAAGTAGGGGTAGAGGAACTAAGGAGAACGGTAAACATACTCTGAGACAGGCTATTTATAACGGTGGGGTGCTCAACCGGAATGTAGCTCCTCAATAACATTTCTAATCTGAAGAGTTGTTGCTCCAAACCAGTTAAGAGTAAAGACTGGGGGAAAAAGCCCCTGTAGTTAAAGTCCAATAATTGAGAGTTAGGAGGGAATTGGAAAGGCTGTTTAGAGGTCTGCATGCACAGGTGCCTTCAAGTTTGTAATAGCTTCTTCCAATGTCCTGGCTTTTTGTAGTAATGACAAAGAACAGGAGGAGTGCAGCTGAGGGGCTTCCATTTTTGGAGTTGAGTTTAAAGTTTTTAGTTAAATTTTCTAGGGTAAGGGTAAGTGGATCTGCTGAACTAAAACTAAGGTAGACCTAGTTTCCGATTCCCCACGATAGCCACTGGAATTCAAAATTGGGTTTGGTTAAATTGGTCCAGTTAGTTAAAAATGTTCATTCACATTTGATTTTAAATAAAACTGGTGGGATTTCAGAAGAGATGACCTGCCTGAGTGAATTTAGCAGTTTGAGATACCAGTGTGGGAGAGCTCCCCCAGTCAGGGCTTCTTGACTGCATTTTAATGAGGTTTCCTTCATTTTCTTATGCTAACTTATTTCTTGCCTGGGCTAGTTTTGTTGCATATATCCCTGAGTGAAGGGCTCTTGCCACCCAACATCCTAAAGGTATTATTTAGCCTCAGAAAATTAAGCATCTCTTTCTCATACACCCCATAACCCATTTTGTAAAAATAAAAATATTTTGTGACTTAAAAGACAATATTTAAGTTTGTAATTGTAGGGGTTTCCATTTGTTATAAATTTGAGGTTTACAGCTGAGCTGTATACATGCCAGTTGTAATAATTATTAATAACTGGTTGCAATTAGATGAATGTTTTGTATTACCAAAGTTTTTATTTGCCATATTCTATACAAAGAAGGCAAATTTCTATAACTTGTTCTAAATGAGGATGAAGGGAAAATAGACCTTCATGAAAAAAATTTAGATTACATCTAAAGGGCAAAAGGGAGAAGGAAGGTTGTAGAAATCAGGACAAAGTAGTGGGCTAAAAGAAACAAGTCCTACTTGGTTAAAATTAAGTAAAGCCTTATTTGTGTTCAACATCTTCTGTATTGAAATGGAAGCAGTTTTAAGTGTATAATCCATTTGAGTTTGCACTTTACTCTTCTGCATTGCAAATAAGTCCATATTTAAAATGTAAAAATGTTTCTATTGAATTCAACTTAAGTACGTAGAAAGACAATGTTCTGCAGTCAGTGTTAACAGGTGAAGCCCAAATAGTTATTTATTCAAATCTCATGGGCTCATAGGCTGTATCTTGATGAATATACCATCCTTGTAGCTCTGGCCCATAGTCCTGGTGTCCCAGTGTAAGTAATGAGATTCATGCTAATCACATGCCTTTTTTTTAAGTATATGAAGCAAATTAATTTATTGTATTTTTAAAAAATTTTTATTTATTTATTTATTTGACAGACAGAGATCACAAGTAGGCAGAGGGGTAGGCAGAGAGAGAGGGGGAAGCAGGCTCCCCGCCGAGCAGAGAGCCCGATGTGGGGCTCCATCTCAGGACCCTGAGATCATGACCTGAGCCGAAGGCAGAGGCTTTAACCCACTGAGCCACCCAGGTGCCCCTAATTTATTGTATTAGATGGGCATTGTAATCCTTTTCTGGGAACCTTCTTTCTTGTTATTTATCTAGAAAGTGTAAGAGTACTCAGATTTTGGGGAAGGTAATGAGTTTGGGCAAAGGTGTACAAGTTTTTTTTGTTGTTGTTTGTTTTGCTTTGCTTTGCTTTTTTGGCTTGTTTTCTATTCTACTTTGAGAATAACATATTTATATTGCTTAAAACTCAAATAATACAAAGTGGTATGGAATAAAATATCTGGTCATCACTCATCCATCCAGTCCTTCTAACACTGCCGTGGTTACATTTTTTACTTGACCCCCCCAATTTCTTTATGCAAATGCATGCAAAAACAAATGTATATTCTTATCCCCACCCTGTAATATATAAAAGGTATGATAACTAGAGATTATTCTGGTTTATTTTTAACAGTAAATTTTAATTTTTGTATTGCTAAAAAGGAAGCACATTATTTTTTAATTGAGGTGAACTGACCTATAAGATGATATTAGCTTCAAGTGTACAAAATGGTGATTTGATATTTGTATATATTGTGAAATGATCTATACTATGTCTCCTTAATAGCTGTCACCAGACATAGTTATACTTTTTTCTTGTGATAAGCACTTTTAAGATTTACTCTTAGTAATTTTGACTATTCAATAGAGTATTATAGCTGCCATATTGTATATTACATACATATATACATATAGAAGTATATATTACATACATACTTCTAACTGGAATTTCATACTTTTTGACACTCTTCACCCATTTCATCTACTTCGTACACCTTGCATTTGGCCACAACCAATCTGTTTAGTATCTGTGCTTGTTTAAGATTCCACATATAAATAAGGGCGCCTGGGTGGCTCAGTGGGTTAAAGCCTCTGCCTTTGGCACAGGTCATGATCCCAGGGTCCTGGGATCGAGTCCCGTACTGGGCTCTCTGCTCAGTGGGGAGCCTGTTTCCTCCTCTCTGCCTACTTGTGATCTGTCAAATAAATAAAAAATCTTAAAAAAAAAATCCACATATAAATGAGATCATGGGATACATGTCTCAGACTTATTTCATTTATGATAATACCCTCAGGGTCCATCCATGTTATTGCAAATGGCACGATTTCATACTTTATGAATTAATAATATTCCATTATGTAATATACCACTTTTCTCCATTGATCCTTGAAGAGACACTTATGTTGTTTCCATACCTTGGCTATTTTAAATAATGCTGTAGAAAACATGGGTATGAATATATCTTTGAGTTAGTGTTTTTATTTTATTAAATATCCAGAAGTGAGATCAATGGATCATATAGTAGTTCTATTTTTAATTTTTTTGAGGAACCTTACTGTTTTCCACAGTGGATGCAACAGTTTACATTCCCACCAACAGTATATAAGAGTTCCTTTTTCCCCACATCCTCACCAACACTTGTTATTTTTGATAATAGCTAGTCTTGACAGTTATGAAGTAATAGCTAATTGTGGTTTGATTTGTTTCCTTAATCATTAGTGACATTGATGTAATGATTAGTGACATTTAATGTAACTGTTGGCCATCTGTGTTATCTTTGGAAAAATGTCTGTTCAGATTCTCTGCACGCTTTTAAAGAATAGTCCCCAGTTTATACTTTTAACTTCTATGGCCATTTTTTAATTGGAAATTTTTTTTCCTCTTGAGTTGTATGGGTTCTTTATATATTTTGGATGCTAACTCTTACCAGATATGACTAGCAATTTTTTTCTTCCATTCGGCAGGTTGCCTTTCATTTTGCTGTTTTTGTTGTTGTTGTTTGTTTTTTCCCCCCTTTGCCAAAGCTTTTTGGTTTGATGTAGTCCTACTTGTTTTTTGCTTTTGTTGCCTTGACTTTTGTTGTCAAATTCTGTCCGTACGCACCCCCACCAAAAAAAAAAATCATTGCTAAGACCAATGTCAAGGAATGTACTATCTGTTTTCTTCTAGTTTTCTAGCTTTTCTTAATGGTTTTCTGAAACCATAAATTTTTAAATTTTTGGTTAACTTCTGTTTATGGTGTAAGACTGCAGTCCAGTTTCATTTTTTTGCAGGTGACTATGCAGTTTTCCCAGGACCATTTATTGAAGAGATTGTCCTTCCCCCCATTCTATGTTTTTAGCTCCTTTGTCATAAATTGGCCATATATGCATAGGTTTATTTTGGGGATGTTTGTTCCATTGATCTATGTCTGTTTTTTATGCTAATAACATGCTATTTTGATTACTAATAGCTTTGTAATATAGCTTGAAATCAGGGAGAATGATGTCTCCAGCTATATTCTTAAGATTGCCTTGACTATTTGTAGTCTTTGTGGTTATAGGCAAATTGTAGGATTTTTGCTTCTGTGAACTGCCATTGGAATTTTGACATGGATTACATTGAATCTATAGATTTCTTTTTAACATTTTAACAATATTATAACTTTAACAATTTTATTTTTAGCATTTTGACAATATAATTTAACAATATAACATTTTTTTTTCAGGGATTTTTTTATTATTTAAGCTTTATTTAAACAATATAACATTTTAACAATATATTTATGAATGTGCTATATATTTCTATTTATTTGTCTTCAATTTCATTAGTGTCTTACAGCTTTCAGAGTCTTCCACATCTTAGATTAAATTCATTCCTAGGTATTTGATGCAATTATAAATGAGATTTTTTTTTTAACTATCAGAGAAATTATTAATATATAGAAATACAACATATTTCTGTATTTTTGTAACCTGCAACTTCATGGAATTCAGTAATTGTAACACTTTTTGAGAATTTTTAGAGTTTTCTATATAAAATGTTCTATCTGCAAAGAGTGACAGTTTTATTACTTACGTATTTGGATGCTTTCTATTTCTTCTTCCTAATTGCTCTGGCTAGGACTTCCGCAACTGCATTTGATAAAAGTGGCAAGAATGGGCATCCTTGTATTTTTCCTTATCTTAGGGGAAAGACAGAAATCTTATTTTTCAGAGCAGTAGAACAGTCTACTATATGAATATCTATATCTAGAATCTAGATAGATATATATACACACACACATATAAATTTCATGCTGTTCTAAAGAGCGTTGTGCTTTGTAACTAAAAAAATGTCATCTGATATGAGGAAGTGGAGATGCAACGGGGGTGTGGGTTAAAGGGGTAGGAAAAGAATAAATGAAACAAGATGGGATCGGGAGGGAGATAAACCAAGAGACTCTTAATGTCATAAAACAAACTGAGGGGGTTGGGAGGGGGAGGGGTGTTGGGAGAGGGTGGTGGGGTTACATTATATGTTCATATAAAAATTAAAAAAATTAATAAAAATTAAAAAAGTCTTCAAGATTCCTTGTTAAAAATACCAGGAACAGGGTACCTGGATGGCTCATTCTTAGAGCCTTAGACTCTTGATCTCAGGGTTGTGAGTTCAAGCCCCCAATGAGCATGGAGCCTACTTAAATGAATAAATGAATAAATACATACTCTTGTTTAAGAAAATACAAGGGACGGAATAGTCTCTAGGATGCTACCTTCCATGTATAGTGGGTGAGATACGAATATAACTTGAATATATATGGATGTATAATTAACTTGATCAGTACCTATTACTAGACATTTGCATTGTTTCCCATCTTTTGCTGTTAGCTTTGCAGTTCATCTATCATTTAGCATGTCAAGAATATCAATGAGAAATTCTCAGAGGTAGGATTGTTGGCTGGAAGGATGCTCAGGTTTTCATAGCAATTGCCTTACTGTCTTGTTGTGGTTATACCAATTTTCACTGTTTTAAGCAATGCATGAGTCTTTGTTTTCTTGTAGTTGCAAACCATTACAGTATATTATCAAGCTTTTTATTTTAGTGTAAACAATATTAGTGTAGATTTCAGCTTCATTCTCTAAAGTTGAACACATTTTCATATATTACCTTGACATGTTAGAGACCTGTTTTTTACCTTCAAATCCTGTGGTAGATAATTTTATGGGTATTTTGTAGTGTCCTCCCTGCTGACAATTGTATCATTCCTAAGGACTTTCAAGTGGACAATTTTCAACATTCTCAATTCTCGATCTTTCGACTTCTCGCTTTTATGTTGTAGGTCATTGGTCCCCACATCTTTATGTCCTATACTTAATTTTCTCCAAATAGGGAACAATAGACTTCTGCTTTCTAAATTAAAATAAGCTAATGGATTTTTAAAAATTTCTCTATTTCTGGCTAGTCTCCTCATTGTTTTCTGGGAACAAATTTTCTTTAAGGTATTGACAAAAAAGGGAATACTTAACTATTGCTCCTTACTACCAACACTTTCATTTGCAGACATATTCCATATTTAGATTTAAATACATTAGATTTTGTTTTTTTGCCTAATACGTAATAAAATTATGTTTGACTTTTCTTGTGAATTTCCAAGATTTATTTAATCTGTTAGTCAACCAAATCAAGGAAATGGCAGTGAAACAATATTTTTTCCAGTTTTGAGTGATCATACATATTAGTCTGATTCTTTTCAATACATAATTATACTTCAGAAAAATTACTTTCTTACATCTATACCTACATCTCACCTCCTTTTAGCCCTTCTTTCTAAAATGTACTTAAATTCTGAGCATTTTCTGTAAAATACTGTGCCAGGTAGTCATTAAAAAGAGTCACAGTGTCTCTCCATGGAGGAGTTCATTATCTGTGGATACAGAAGTGTGTAAACTAGGTTCTTAGAGAAGGTTCACTGAACAAGAGCTTGTGAACTCACAAGCTTTGACAGATATGTGGAGATTTCCTAGACACAGAGTTGAGTGGAGATATTAGATGTAAAAAAGGCAGAGAAATGAAGATATACAGCTTTCTTGGCCCAGAAGTCACTTGGACTTCACAGATCATGGGGTACTGGAACCTGGATAGATGGAAATGTAAATGTCAGGTTAAAGCTTCAAAGACTTACTGATGGATTGCAGACAGGTGAGTGCCACAATCAGACTGGCATTTTTAGACAAAACTCATGGCAAAGAGAAGGATGAATGGGAAGATGGCAAAACTGAAATAGAGATCTATAAGAGGACAGAATTAAGGCAAGAAATGGAGACTTGAAAAGGTGGTATCAGATCTGGAACACAAGAGATACATAACAGGTAAAACTAGCATGATTTGTTCATTGAATGTAGGGATGAGAGAGAGCAGGTAGAAAATAGAATTATTCCAAACTCTGGTTTAAGTCACCATTTTGTCACTTAGCTGAGAAAGGGAAGATGCAAAATGGATTTGAGGATAAGATGATGGGTTTGACTTTTGAAGTGACAAAATGGAAATAGCAAGTAGTTGATTGCATTTATTTTGTATGTAGCTTGAAGGGAATGGAATACAGATTTAGATTTGGGAGTCATAAATATATATGGGTGATAGTTGAAGAAACAGATTATCCAGGAAGCATGAGATTATATTCCTGCATTCCTATAACCACCACACCAACATTAAAGGGATGATTAGTTCAGCTTTTGAAAAGCAGTGAACTTTCTCAGGAAGCTAACTGTGAGGGGAGTGGAAAAAAATCAAAATAGAATGGTTTCATGGAAGCCAAGAATCAGAATATTTTTAGAAGTAGTCATCAAATGGAGAAATCAAGTAAGATTGGTTATTACACATGTCTTAGAGTTTATCTTTTATCTCTGATATCAGGGACCTAAACTTGAAATAATGTATTCTGACTTAGTTGTTCATAGTTAAGTGAGGAGAGAAGTGCAGATGGCTCAGTAATATTTTAATGAGGGAAAAGAATATAGAAACTAAAACAAAATCGGGGTGGGGCTAGGGAAAACTCTGGAAGATATAGTTGAAGATAAAATTAGAAAGATGAATAGTTTTATAGTACCAGAGCAGATGGGATAATATGTACAAAATCATGCATGCAACAAGGCATCTCAAAAAACAAACACCCTGCAAGTAAATTAGCACCAGAACATATATTCTGAGTGTGAAGGAGAATTGGAAAGGGGAGAGGACAGAGAGAATTGTTGCATAGGATAATATGTCTGTTCTTGTCATCAGTAAGGAGCTTTGAAAAATTATGAACACTAATGTTACAATTTGTACTACCCATTACAGACACCTTAACTCTAAGTACGTGAGATGTCATTTTCTAATCCTGTGTGGTTGGGTGGAGCTAAGTGGCTATTTCTGGCCAATGAGTTGTGATGTTTGTCATCTCTGGATTTGAACCTTAAATCTTTGCAGAACTCGCTAGCACTCTGTTTATGCCACAGTGATAGGCAATAGCATCATGGATTCCTCATTTTTTGGTTGTAACTATAATGAGTAGAGCTTCCTGCCAGTGATCCACACTGGACACTTGTGGGAGCCACAAATCTCCAGGGGTAAGCCATTTGGAAGTTCTTCCCACCCCCAACATAGTTAAGTCTGTGACTGAGGGGGGTGGATAGTAGAGATAGTAAGAAGATAGAATCAACAGGATATTGTGACTGACTTAAATTCTAAGAGAAAGAGAAATCCAGGCTTAAGAGATATATAAAAGATTATCCATTGGATTTAGTTGTTAGGTTGCTTTTGTGTTCTTCCAGAGTTAATTTGGTAGGATGATGATGAAGAAAAGTATCTCCATGGACTATAGAGTAAATGGGATTTCAACTAGTGTTGAAATCAATAGCACGAACTAGTAGACTAGCTGGCTGAATATCCAAACCTGTAAAATGTAACATTTGCTTTATTTAAAAAAAAATTTTTTTTTTTTAAACATTTTATTTATTTATTTGTTAGAGAGAGAGCGAGCACAGGCAGAGCGGCAGGCAGAGGCAGAGGGAGAAGCAGGCTCCCTGCCAATAAGGAGCCCGATGTGGGACTCGATCCCAGGACGCTGGGATCATGACCTGAGCCGAAGGCAGCTGCTTAACCAACTGAGCCACCCAGGCGTCCCTAAAAAAATTTTTTTTAAAAAATATTTTATTTGAGAGAGTGAGCAAGAGAACATGAGCTGGCATAGGAAGAGGGAGAAACAGATTCCCTACTGAGCAGGGAGCCCAAAGCAGAACTCTATCTCAGGCATGCCTAACATATTTGCTTTTATTTTAAGAATTTTACAAGCTGGGGCATCTGGGTGGCTCAGTGGGTTAAGCCTCTGCCTTCGGCTCAGGTCATGATCCCAGGGTCCTGGGATTGAGCCCTGCATTGGGCTCTCTGCTGAGTGGGGAGCCTACTTCCCGCTCTCTCTCTGCCTGCCTCTCTGCCTACTTGTGGTCTCTCTCTGTCAAATAAATAAAATCTTAAAAAAATTCTACAAGCTATGTTACCAGAAAGTGAACTTAATGTAAAAACAATAGAACAAACTGTGGGTACATTTAATAGTCAGAATATACAAAAAGCCTTGAGAAAGAAAAGTATCTCCCTGGTAAATAGGGACTACACCCATTTCTGATTTCCTTTACAAATTTTATCTTTATATGACACATGAAGAAATGTATCATTTCTAAGCCTTCAGTTCTTATTTGATTCCTTTTCAAAATATTTAGTTTTCCAAATTTGATACTTAAGGAATGAAGCAGACAATATCTATGCTCCATTTTTAGGTAACAATGCAAATGCAATAATTCAAATTCCAAGATGGACACATTGTCCATTGTAGTTTTGCAAAGGCAAGGTAAGCCATATTTACGTCTTTATGATTGTCACCAGTAAATGAAACATAAGGACTTAATACAAGGTTATTAAATAGCAAGCAGCTGCACTAACATTAATGCAAAATGATGGCGAAGTCTGGCATAAATCTACAACATAAGTGCTGCCAATTATATCATTCTGAATTATATGTAACTCTCAAAGTGTACCTGTGTAGTTTTAAACATGTTGCTCCATGAATCATTTGTTCTATTAAGTTATTTTAATCTTGAATAATCAGCAAAGTACCATGCCATTCTCTTTTGTACAGTGTATATGGAGTCTTAAAGATTCTGGAAAGCAATTCACACTTAAAAGGAAGAAGCAAGGTATTTCAGATAACCAAAAAAGTAACATGGGATGGTTCAACATGGCTTATGAAATATATAGTGACAGTTGTCAAAATAGCTATCATGGAATTGTATTAATATAGAATCTATTCAAGGGTAAGCATTTACCGTAAGTGTTTTATAACAGCAAAGACTGCACTGTACTCCTTAGGGTCAGATCTGCAGGCATTTAATTTCAGCAATTGCTATAATAGAGGCATTATGATAATGTCTCAGCCTCTAGGGTACACATCGAGGTTGGATGCTATTATATTTTTCTGTCGCTTTTAAAGCTTTTGTCTATAATCCATGCCTTACTTGTAAAAGCAAGGATTTATATCCTTTTATTTGAATATTTCAAACTTTGTCTCAAAGGTTGAAATGGACATAGTCTAAGAGAAAAATAATGGGCTATTACAGAAAGGGGAATAATTTTCCACAAGTTTTAGATATTTGGGCACAAGGGACTCATCACAAGGACCACATGTATTTTTTTTCTGAGTCCCACCTTCAAAATTAATGAACAGCAAAATGTTTTATATTTCCCCTAGGTGAGCTTAAACTCAGTTATTCTGTCACAGTATTGTTCATTGATTTGTCATTCTTTTAAAAAGATCTTAATAAGGAGATTGTCTTTTATCAAGGTAAGAGGCATAATTACTGTCAGCAGGATGCTTATAGTCTAAGGTAAAAAGTAAATTCTTAAGAATTTGGTATTGTAGTCTCATGTGTAGCTTTTTTCTTTTATTGCTGTTGCCCTACTATCCTTTTCAGTTGTAGCTGATGCACAATATTACCATATGTAGTTGTTCTAAATCTTTATTTATTGAAGTTACAGCAAGAGAAATGTGAATCTATTTTCTTTGCCCAGACATCTGTAAAATACACAATCTTGCCAAACTCTTATAAATTTTACTTATCCAAAATGATATTTTGATTCCATTTGTTGTGAATTTCTAGTATCAGACTTAGTCAGTAGATGCCTTATGGGCTTGACTTCTAGCTTGCATTTATTTAACTAGTTCACATTTTAAGAGTAATTGGGCTCCTGCATAAAGCAAGAGTGTTCTTAAGTTACTTGTTTTTCAAAGGCTAAAACTTTTTTTAAGATTTGTTTATTTTGTGGTGGGAGAGCATGACCTACTTATATATAAATATATATATATATATATTTATGTTGGGGTGAGAGTCTTAAGCAGACTCAGTGCTGAGCATGGAACCAGACATGGGGCTGGATTTTACGACCTTGAGATCGTGACCTGAGCCAAACCAAGAGCCAGACATCTAACTGACTATGCTACCCAGGTGCCCCTAAAGGCTAGAACTTTCAAAATTTAGAGATGCTTAAAAGGAATATTGGTTCTATTTTATCAGAAAGTGTGTTAGATCAGTTTACTTTCAGGAAAACACCATCACAGTGTTCAAATGTTTTCCTTCAGTTGAATATTTAGGATTGCCTTAAGCAAGTATTTAGGAGGTAGGTGTCATAGTTTAAGAAAATGTGTGATAAAGCCATTAATAAAATATCAGAATCTTAGATATCTGTAGTATTTTTATTATAGTTTAGAACAGAATGATTGAACAGAATAACTAACTATTCATATTGCCTAAGCTTCCTGAAGACTAACCATAAAATCCATCGACAATTTCTTAGTATGGCCCATGACTTTGAGTTGTTTCTCTGACTGCCTAGTTTCTAGTTAGTTTTAAGAGATATGCCATCTAAAATCACATGTTTCATTTTTGTTCATTATCTGTGCCCAAAGATAACAAGAGCTTTAAACATCTGGTATAAGCAAAGTATGAGGAAGTAGGGTAACTTTTAGAGGACCATTACCTATGCTGAGCCCCAAATGAACACAATGTCTGCAAGGCATGAATTGCCCAACTATTTATGAAGGTTGTTAGACCTAGGCCGAGAGAAAGATTTGAGGGGATGGGAGAACTAGTAGTGGCTGTAGCCAGGTCTGCATCTCTTGAGGTAGTTGAATTTCACTGTAAAAACTGTAATAGTCAGTAAAATTTGGCAAGTGGAAATACTGTAATTCATCAAATATTTGAATGTCCACTATATTCCAGGTACTGCCTTAGGTACCAGGGATACTATGATAAACATGAAGAGAGCAAGGTCCATACTTAATGTGAATGGAAAGCAAGAGGTAGCAAACAAGAAAACAAAGTGGAAAAGTAGCAATTGATATGTAAGATACCAAAATGGGAGTGACCTGATAATCAGCAACTAGAGGATTCTGTAGATTAAGTTTTCAAGAATAGCCTTTCTGAAGAGTTGACATTTTTGCTTATGTAACAGTTACATAAAGGATCCAACTGTATTTTTGAAGTTTGAAGGAGTTTCCAATTAAAAACCCTCTGCTATTGTCTAAATGTTCCTATTCACACCTACCTACCACCCTCCAAACTCCTGTTGCCCAAAGTGATGGTATTAGGAGATAAAGGTTTTGGAAGATGATCAGGTCACAATGTAGCACTCTCATGAGTGGGATTAGTGCTCTTATTAAAGAGACTATAGAGCTCGGATAGCCCTTTCTGCCAAGAGGATCCAATGAAAAGTATGTGATTGGAACAGGGCCCTCACCTTTTCATGGTGGCACCCCTATCTTGGTCTCCCAGCCTCCACAACTGTGAGAAATAGCTGCTTATAAACCATTTGGGATTAAATATAGAAATAGATTTTTCTGATAGAGGCCTGGTGGAGGAAACAACTTTATTTTGAGAAAGTATTGTTAGAAACAGGAACGTAAGTCATATGGCCACTGCAGAAATCTAGTTTAGAGGTATAGTGACTTTAGAAAGAGTGGTAATAGTGGAGAGGTAGAAAAGTGGAAGAGTTCTGCATTGAATAGTAGATTAAATTTGAGAGATGAAAGAAAATGAGGAGTCTACTGCTTAACTTTGATTGGATTAACTGGATTCCGTTTGCTGAGAAAATGACTTGGGGAGGAATACATTTGATTGTGGGGAAGGGAATCATGAGTTTTAAACTGAGAAGCTTGTTCGAGATGCCATGCATTTAATGACACATGAGTCGGGTTGTCCAGCAAAGGCCAGGGCTGCCGATACAGACTTAGATGTCCCATGGATATATATTTGAAACTATTGGATTGAATGAGGTCACCCACAAAAAACTTAAGACATCAGTTTTAGAAATCTTTGAGAAGAGGAACCTGAGAAAGAACAGCTGGTGAAGGGGTTGGAGAACCAGGCATGTGTGGGTTACAAATGTAAAAGGATGTGTTTAAGAAAGAGGCAGACAGAATAAGTTTAACCCAAAACTTATGCCAAAGTGAAACAAAGTAAATGAGCACACACCCATGCAAATGCACACTATCACTGGGAATAGTGTGAAGAATAAATACCCACAGATATATAACGTGTCTTTTAGATATTTGGTAGCTGCTCAACTTCCTATAAACTTTTCACAAAATCATTTTAAAATTTTGTTGTTAGAGGGACACCTGGGTGGCTCATTCGGTTAAGCATCTGCCTTTGGCTCAGGTCATGGTCCCAGGGTCCAGGGATCGAGTCCAACATTGGGCTTCCTGCTCAGCAGGAAGCCTGCTTCTCCCTCTGCTTCTGCTCCTCCCCCTGCTTGTGCTCTCTCTCTCTGTCAAATAAATAAATAAAATCTTTAAAAAAGATAAAGTTTTGTTGATAGTACTTAAAATTTATTTTTATCCTTAGTGGTTCAACAAATGATCCAGGTGTCTAGCCTAACTTTAGATGCAGATCTGCATCTTGCATAATAGTTTCCTAGGGAAGGTTACCGTAAATGATTTTGTACCATCTAGGTATTTGTTCTTTCTTGCTAGCTATGCATTTTGTTGGTCCTTTGTGAATTTTCACTAAATCCTAGATAGGACTGCATGCATATTGAAGCTATATTTATCAAGCCAACATGATTTCACTTAGTTTAAGCTTGATGAGTCAGTCTGATTATTCCCTGGAAATAGACTGTCTTGGTTGTCTTCAAAAACTTCCTTTCTCTTGGTTTTTCTGTTTTACACTCATATTCCTACTCCTTTTTAAATCTAGTGTTTCGGGGCACCTGGGTGGCTCAGTGGTTTAAGGCCTCTGCCTTCGCCTCGGGTCATGATCCCAAGGTCCTGGGATCGAGCCCCACATTGGGCTCCCTGCTCAGCAGGGAGCCTGCTTCCCCCCTCTCTGTCTCTGCCTGCCTCTCTGCCTACTTGTGATCTCTCTCTCTGTCAAATGAATAAATAAAATATAAAAAAAAAAATCTAGTGTTTCAATTTTATATACAAGTTCATATTTAATAACCTATTCTAATTATTTGTATTTCCCATTCTAAGTGAAATTACAAAGCTTTATTAGTTGCATACATAACAATATGCATAATAAAACAGACTGAAATTGGGTGTTACTCAGTTTCATTTACTAATGCTATGATTCTAACTACTGAAGTATGACAAGCAGAGTATCCAGCTATATAGTAATACCTATGCTGCAGAAACTCTAAACCCAGGCTGTGCATCAGAATCATTTGTGGAGTTAAACAAAAACAAACAAAAAACCAAACTCCTAGCTGGGGCTGAGAACTACTACATAGAAATCTCCTAAAATACCAATTTCAGTCTTCTGCTAGTGCAAGGCAAAGAGCAGAAACATAAAAACTTTGTTAGCCTTAAAAGAGAAAATAGATATCAGTAACATGACTTCAAAGGGGTGAGAGCAAGAGAACAATGTTGGATTAGAAGACCATTTTTCTACCCTGTGAGATGTCAAGGTTCAGAATGAGTCGTTGTCTAGATTTGTTTTCAATTCAGAGATCTCTGAAGATATGGACCCATGGGATATCAGAATCTCTACTTTGGATCTATAATAGTTCTCAGTCATTAGATCTCATAGTATTTTGTATATAGGTCATTCTGCAATCAGAAGGCATTTTTCACTTAATGATAATTCACATTTTTTTTTTTTTTTTGAGAGTGCATGGGTGTGTGGGGGGGACAAGGGGAGAAGGTGAGGTGCGGTTGGAGGGCAGAGGGAGAGGAAGAATCTTAAGCAGTCTCCATGCCCAATACTGAGCCAGATACAGGACTTGATCTCACGACCTTGAAATTGACAGTTGGAGCCACCCAGGAGCCCCAATAGTTCACACCTATTTTGAACACTGATGATCTGAAAACCAGAAATAACCACTTTTACATTATTCCCATGTCTTATAACCTTTCTGACTCTTCTGCTTAGACAATAGAATATGAGGCATGCCTATTTTCTGGTTCAAAACAGACTCTGGAGCCTGATTGAGTAGCTTTGAATTTTTGTCTTCTCAATGGTGAGCTATAGGACTTTGGGAAAGTTACTCATTTCCCTTATGCTTCTGGTTTTTAGTCTACAGAGTAGGAATAATAGTATGTCCCTCAAAGGTTTGTTCTGAGAATTAAATGTATTAATGGATGTAAGATAGAATAATGTCTTGCACATAGGAAGCTCTCTGTAGGTGTTAGCTATATTATATGTGTAAAAAATACACAATAAAGACTGGATAAAGCCACTTTGAGCAGCTTTTAGAAAATTACAAATTGCAATGAGTATTCATCTGTAAATAAAGCAGTTACTTAGCATGGGCTGTGTGTAGGCATTATACATGTAAGTTAACTTCAATAGTATTCTGTATAGATCACACTGTATTTTATTTTATTACCTCCCTAGTAGTAGACATCAGGGAATTTTTTTCAATTTTTTAATATTATAGATGATAGTCCTTGTAGCTAATTATGTTCATACACCTAAGATAAATTTCCAGAAATTTCTAGGTCGAAATGTATGCAGATTTTAAAAACTTATTTGCTGAAAAGTTTCCATTCAGGGGATTGTGCCATTTATGCTCACATCAGTGAATGAGAATGGAAGGCAGAGATTTCAAGCAAATGTAGTTGAATGAACCGTAAGTAGTTTCAGAAGGATAACTTGAGCTTTTCAAAACAGAATGTGGCATTGAAGAACAGTCAGGAAATCAAACACTTCTGCAAATTTTTGTTACTGAGTTAATCATTTTGATAAACCTATAGCAAATAGAATACAGATCATTAAACATTAAGCTCAAGATGGTTTCTAAACTCTTGTTGGCATTTGCTATAGAGTGTCTTTTTAGGTAAGCAATCATCTAAATATTTGAAAAGGACACAAATGAAAAACCCTCTTTCACTTAAAGGTTATAACATTATTTATCTTTTCACATTAGTTGTCAAGGGGCGAAACATTGTGTTTTGGGGAAGAAAAACAAAACTGCTTTCATGGGGCTTGAACTCATGACTTAGATTCAAGACTCAGGTGCTCTACCACATGAGCCAGGTGGGCAACATGGGACATGAACTCAGTACTCTGAGATTCCAAAGTTGCATGCTATACTGCCTGAGCCATACAGCGGACCCTAAGCGTATTACTTTTTAAAGCTTCTTACCACCCACAAGAATTATCCAGTCTACCTCTCCTTTTTTTTGGTATTTCTCAATTAGAAACATAGATTTCCACCCCACCCCCACATGGATATATGCAAATATTTATTTATTTACCTACTTATGTTCAGTTAGCCAAGCTATTATCCAAGTCTTTTTTTTTTTTTAAGGTTTTATTTATTTGACAGATAGAGATCACAAGTAGGCAGAGAGGCAGGCAGAGAGAGAGGTGGAAGCAGGCTCCCTGCTGAGCAGAGAGCCCAATGCAGGGCTCTATTCCAGGGTCCTGGGATCATGACCTGAGCCAAAGACAGAGGCTTTAACCCACTGAGCCACCCAGGTGCCCCTTATCCAAGTCTTTTAAAGGACTGTCTTGATAATCATCTCTACTTAATCCTTCTGGTCTTATGTTGAATATGAAAAGACAATGCAATTAATTCACTGTTAGCTCCAAGGTTAGTAGTAAAAACTAAATACGTACAATTCCATCTTTTTTCCACCTTTAAATCTGATATTTAAAATAACTTAGTATTTAGTATCTATCCAATAGGTTATGATTTAAAAAGGCGCTCTAAAGCTTTTCTTGGATTTTTAAAATTTGGAACAAAACTATGGATTGGCTATGCATACAAATTATCTACATGTCTTATAGGTGGTTTTGAAAAGAGAGTTTTGTATTTTACTCATGTGTCCATCTCCTCAGTATTAAAAGTTGTTGGTTACTTAATATCAATAAACCCCCAGTGAGATAAGTGAATAGAGAAGTGACCATATTCCTCTTCAGTAGTATAACAACACAGGGTTATTTGTATCCTAGTTTTATTGTTCTGAGTTCAAATTCCTATATTACTATTTTCTTGGACAAGGTATGTAAACTCTAAACCTTAATGCATTTATCAGTACAGTGGGCACAGTAACACTACTCTTATAGTTCTTTAGTTTTTTGCTGGTGGTGATATAGTGAGGATTGGGCAAGATAGTACATGGAAACATTTAGCACTATTTAACAAGAAATAGGTATTTAATAAATGCTAGCTATAGCTATTTCAGTGAAATAGATAGAAAAAGAAAAGCTTTATATTAGTATCATGCTTCCTTTCTCTACATTTGCTACTGGTATGGACCCTAAAGAGGTGAACAGATTTTCTTCTTCCCTCAGTCACCCCTGCTGTTGCTGTGGGAAAGCAGAACTAAACTCTCTTCAAGAGAAAACCCTTGATTCCACAGTTGTTCTATAGAGGCTGTGAAGGAGATTGAGACAGACTAAGAACCTTGGCTTATCCTCTAGGGATAGACAAACTGAAAGACACCTAATAACTTTATCATAAATCTTGAGATGGACAGAGCTCTGTAAACCTTCCAGTGGTCTTCTGAGAGCAGGGCCAGAAACTTTTCAACCTGTGTGTATTTCCTTGTTCCCTAAGACAGAAGGTGAAAAGAGAATTCTATCTGGATTAGCTGGACAAACAGGAAAAAACAGTCGATGACAGAATTACAGCAGACTACATTCATCTTCTCTAATAGTTGTTATGAGTATTCAGTATAACTCTTTTCTGTGTTCAGAGGTTATCTGCTATTCAGGTAAAGGAAAACTCTTGTCATTTGAAGTTAGTAGCATACCTGATTGAGGGAGCATGGAAATGAAAACTCCCACCTCTCTAATAGGGCAGCTGATGCTTGAATAAGTTAAATGGACCAAACCAAAAGTGTGAAGTTCACCTTGCACACTTAAAGACCACTGAAGAATTCTAGTTACTATCTCTAGACTTGCTGGAATATAACAAATTTTGTACTTCTTCATCTTTTAGAAATTTGTCTTTAATTAGTCATGAGTTTCAAATTCTCATGTCAGAAATGTTAGCACAGAATATACAGACACCTTCCAAGAGTAGGTCTCTTGTTTGTTGGTTTAGGAGTTTTGATGTCTTGGGTTTTTGTTTTTGTTTTTGTTATGCTCGGCCATAATAACCCATGAGATGTGAATCCATTACTTTGAACGGTTACCAAGATTCTTATTCTTTCAGCTGAAATTATTTTCAACATTTTGCTGTATCTTTCACAGGTATCTTAATTTTTAAAAAAACAGAGTGCAGCATAAAATAAGTATAATAGTGAGTCTTGTCCAAATCTTCATTAAGTGGTATATGTGTTGCTGAAGCAGGCACGAAACCTTTATTAAGCAAATTGATAGATGTTCTGCAATTCATTATGAAGAAAGCTGGACTGGAGTTTTATAAGACGACTTCTAGACTAATGGAGTTTTAATTTAAAAATGGAGTGTTTTTTAGGAGATGGGGATAGTATGCTATATCTTCAGGCCATCCGGAGGGGGCAGTACCTAAAAATGTAATTAGAATCCATTAGTGGGCAAGGATTGGGACCCGTGCTTGGGACTGAAATATATAATTCTGATATCAAGGGGTTCTCTTAGTCTTTTTCATCTTAAGGTCATTAATCAGGTATTTGAGATGAATGCATTTACTTGATCTCATCTAGAGAATGTTTATAGGTGCAACATATGAAGTAATCATTGCAGAACTGTAAAATTTTCTAATTTGACTTCTTGCTAACAGATCTTTGCTTCTGGTAAATTCTCATTTCCATCATTTACTGGAATAATAGTGCCCCTAAGACAACAGCTTTCATCAGCCTTGGAGTTAAATCTATATTCTACCTGTAGGATCTATTATGATCTACTTTTTTTTTTCTTGCAAGAACAAATGGTTTAGCAAAAGATAAGAATTTATAGGGGCGCCTGGGTGGCTCAGTGGGTTAAAGCCTCTGCCTTCGGCTCAGGTCATGATCCCAGGGTCCTGGGATCGAGCCCCACATTGGGCTCTTTGCTCTGCATGGGGCCTGCTTCCTCTTCTCTCTCTGCCTGCCTCTCTCTGTGATCTCTGCCTGCCTACTTGTGATCTCTGTCTGTCAAATAAATAAATAAAAAAAATAAAATCTTAAAAAAAAAAAAAAAGAATTTATATGCTTAAGTCTGACTATTCGCTGTGTGCATGAGGTTTTTCAGCTTGCCTAGCTATCAGTTCTAACTACCAACTAACCAAGTGAGACAGTAAATGAGTAGGTTAGTAAGATGAGTGTTCAGACTCACTGTAGTCGAGGTTTTCAAATTCTTCTACAGGACAATATGAATAGTCCTATACATTTCTTGGATCTTGAAATATGATATCATTCATAATATATATATTCATATATATATATACCTGTATATATATCCCAGAGATCTACCTTCTCCCTATGTTAACTTTCGTAATGAATTATTATTATTATTATTTTTTAAAATATTTTATTTATTTATTTGACAGACAGAGATCACAAGTAGGCAGAGAGGCAGGCAGAGAGAGAGAGAGAGAGAGAGAGAGGAGGAAGCGGGCTCCCCGCCGAGCAGAGAGCCGGATGTGGGGCTCGATCCCAGAACCCTGGGATCATGACCTGAGCCGAAGGCAGAGGCCTAACCCACTGAGCCACCCAGGCGCCCCCGTAATGAATTATTTTTAAAACAAATTGCAAAGTGACTTTTAACTGCATAAACTCTCCCATCCATGTATGGCATAATTAGGTTCAGGGAGTTTGCTTAAAAGTAACAGTAATTGACTTTTTATTTGTAGTTAGTACATGTTAGTCAGACACTATTCTAAGTGTTTTGAGTTTTAACTAATTCAGCCTTCACTTTGAGGAACTCCTTTAATATTCTTAGTTTGCATGTGGGGAAATTAAATCAGATTTTATATATTTGCTTGAGGTTGTATAGCTTTTAAGTTAACAGGGCTGGAATCCAGATACAGTCCGGCTCTAGAGCCCACACTCTTAACTAGTATGGCTATATTGCTCTCCTGGAAAAGAAGGAAGATTTTATTTTTAAAAGATTTTATTTATCAGAGAGCAGGGGAAAGGGCAGAGAGGGAAGGAGAGGATCTCAAACAGACTCCATGCTGAGTGTGGAGCCTAATGCCGGCTCAATCTCATGACCTAGAGATTATGACCTAAGCTGAAACCAGGAGCCACCCAGGTGCCCTTGAAAGCTGATTTTTTTAAAAATATGAGTAATCCTGGTTTCTTATTTAGAAATATAAGTTAAAGCGTTTACCATCAGGCTGTGGTTTATATCACTCAAACTCATGAATCAAATCTTGACCTTGGGTCTATCATTAATTTTCTTGTTCCTGGATGATCTAATACTGCCTCCTTACCTAATGCTTATATTTCTGGCATGGAGGTTAAGTCCTTCAGTTCTTAGTTAAGATACCCATCATATGCAGCATATTAACATCTTGAAGAGTAATGATGGTTTGAGTAATAATGCTGCTACTGACTGAGACTAATACTGCTAAGTGAAAATTACCCTCGATGCTGACAGTTCTGAGCTCTCTCCCACATTACACAGTCATTGCTATTATGATTTAGTTTACTGGCTTCTTGATTTTTCTGTGATATTTACATGGTTCCAGAATATGGATATCTGAATTTTATGATTCATGTAGATTATAAATAATATTAAGTATTTTCTTTATTCAACTACTTTAGGGTAGTATGTTGGAATGCCTGATGAGCCCAGTGAGTTAGAGCATGGGACTCTTGATCTCAGGGTCAGGAGTTCAGTCCCCACCTTGGGCTTGGAGCCTCCTTAAAACAATAATAGAATAACATGTCAAAGTTGATGCTTTGATGTAGGCATTGCCAACACTGCACTTTGTTTCCTAAAACTTTCAAAATGAATTCTGGTACACTGAAAAGAAATTTAAAAAAAAAAAAAAAAAAGGACCTGTCTCCAAAGGCAAAGGAAACAAAACCGAAAATGAACTTTTGGGACTTCATCAAGATAAAAAGCTTCGGCACAGCAAAGGAAACAGTCAACAAAACAAAGGGGCAACCCACCGAATGGGAGAAGATATTTGCAAATGACACTACAGACAAAGGGCTGATATCCAAGATCTATAAAGAACTCCTTAAACTCAACATTCAAAAAACAGATAATTATGTCAAAAAATGGGCAGAAGATATGAATAGACACTTCTTCAAAGAAGACATACAAATGGCTAACAGACACATGAAAAAATGTTCATCACTAGCCATCAGGGAGGTTCAAATCAAAACCACATTGAAATACCACTTTACACCTTAAGAATGGCCAAAATTAATAAGATACAAGTTTTGGAGAGGATATGGAGAAAGGGGAATGCTTTTATACTGTGGGTGGAAATGCAAGTTGGTGTAGCCGCTTTGGAAAACAGTGTGGAGATTCCTTAAGAAATTAAAAATAGCTTCCCTATGACCGTGCAATAGCACTACTAGGTATTTACCCCAATGATACAGATGCAGTGAAAAGAAGGGCCATATGTACCCCCACTGTTTATAGAAGTAATGGCAATAATCGCCAAGATGGGGAAAGAGCCAAGATGTCCTTCAACAGATGAATGGATAAAGAAAATATGATTCATATATACAATGGAATATTACGCCTCCATCAGAAAGGATCAGTACCCAGTTTTTGTATCAACATGGGTGGGTCTGGAGGAGATTATGCTGAGTGAAATAAGTCAAGCATAGAAAGTCAATTTTCATATTGTTTCACTTATTTGTGGAACATAAATAACATGGAGGACATTAGGAGAAGGAAAGGAAAAGTGAGTTGGGGGAAATCGGAGGGGGAGATGAACCATGAGAGACTGTGGACTCTGAGAAACAAACGGAGGGTTTTGGAAAGGAGGGGGGTGGAGGTATGGGTGAGCCTGGTGGTGTGTATTAAGGAGGGTAGGTATTGCATTGAACACTGGGTGTGGTGCATAAACAATCTTGGAACACTGAAAAAATAAAATTAAATTAACAAAAAAAGATGGTTGGAACATGGGATCCTGTTAAGTTCTGTCCTTATTGCTTCCGTTTGATGGTACTTGAAGCCAATTTCTTACCTCTCCCCATACCCTGCTACCACCTTCTTGTCCTCGACTATAAAATGGAAATGATTTCATTGGCTTTGTTGGGAGAATTTGCAAGGTCTGATCTCTGAACAAAGGGTAATGCTGAGAATGATCCCAAGTTTAGACAACTTTGGTCTGACTTTTATAGGCTGTTCTTTTTTCTGTTCTTCACATATGTCATATTCCCGAGGACTACAACATCTATTACTAATCAGTGCCCAGTTTTTATTCCTGAACTGGACTGTGTCTGAGTCCTCTTATGTTTGTGACTTAGACTAGTTAACTAAAGAATGGTCTGTAGAGACAGTGTGGTATATAATACAGTATTTTCTAGCTTTGCTTGCTAATAAGAATCATGTAGGTAATACAGACTTCCACCTCATTCCCTTAGAAATCATGATTTAGTAGACTTAGAGTGAGACAGAGGAATGTTTTCCCAGAGATCTAGATTTTGATATATGGCAAGCGAAACATAAGAAAATGTTTGAGTTCGTAGATCTGCATTTAAATCCCTATGCTATCTCCTAGTGATGAAATTAACTTTGAGACCTAGTTTATAGGTACAGATGTCAGCTCCTTTTCTTGCAGCTTTGCTAATGGAATCCAGAGTAAATAAACATTCTTCATTGCCAATTCTTCATTGTTCTGCCACCTTTTAGCATTTTCTAATGGTCTACTATTAATACTTAAAAATTGGCTTTCCAGAAAATCAAGCCCATGTTTGCATCTTTCTCCAGTAAAAATACACCCCTCATGGCCTCAAGCTACATGTTTTCATAATCGAATATAGTTTTTATCTGGAGATTTGTTCCAGTCTCCCCCACCTTACAAAAACATTAACAAAAACTGCCATGATTCCCTCAGATTTCTGTTTATTCCTAGCCCTTTAAAAAATCCTTGAAAGAGTAGAAGTTCTTTGCATCTTTATTTTCTTACCTTTCATTTCATTCCTTTGTTTTTAGCATCTACCATTTGACTTCTGCCCCTACTACTTTAAAGAAATTGTTTTTGATAAATTCACACTGCTAAATGCAGTGGGCATGTGAAAATCCTTATCTTGCCAGATTTTTCTTTTTCTATTGCTATTGCCAATCCCTCTCTTCTTGATTATCTTCTCTTACCTACTTCTGTGGATGTTACAGGGCTGGTTCTCTTAGGCTTTCTGACTGTATAACTAGATGCTGACATATTATGTTTTATATATTTCTAGTAATTCTGAAATTTTAGCATGTATCAGAACTACCCAGAGAGTTTGTTAAAATAGATTATTGGACCCCAGATATTCTTATTCTGTAGGTCTTGGGCAGAGTATAAAAATATATATTTCTAACCTGTTTCTAAGTGATGCTGATCCTACTGGTCTAGGAATGATACTTCAGAAATTGCTGCTATGGTGTGCCAGAGCCTTTAGGAATGCATGTTCCTCTACTGCTCCCGGGAGTAGGGTGGGTGCTGCTGGGAATGTGCAGTGGGTGTTTTGGGTCAGGGGGTAGTGTGCATCAGTCTGGGCAATGAGTGCTGTGCAAGCCAATAAAGCTTTTATTTTTTATTTTTATTTTTATTATTATTATTTTTTAATCACTGCTCTAACTCTATCATCTTTTATTTCCTGTTCCTGTTAATTTAGCCTATAATTTTAGATTTGGGCTTATTCATCTCCCCAAAGACAAGGTGAACTCCTGTCTTTTCATGGTATTGATACTTATAGTATCTGACTGCAAAAATGTTTCATGTAGATAGCATGACTAACTTCAGATTACGATATGTAACTATGTGCTAAACATCTGTTGAATGTTCCATAGGAACATGCTTTACCCATGGTAAGTCAGTGGTGGAGCTGAATTTGTTTCTAAGTCTGCATCAAATGCTTCTGCTTTTAACCACTTTTATGGGCCTTTCATCCTATTTATGATTGTACCAATTTGGTTTTCTTTTATCTTTGAGATGATAAAACCTGTGTCATCACTCCCAAGACCATCCCCAAGTCTCCTGTTTCTGGAGAATTCACAGGATTCAGCATAAGTTGTCTTTATGGCTCTGACTTATTACCAGGAAAGGATACCTTACAAAATCAAGGAAGGCAAAAGGCACATGGGTAGAATCTAGAGGAAACCAGGGATGAGAGCCAAGAGTCCTCTCTCAGGGCAGTTCCCTAGGACATACTTAAGTCCTCCAGCAAGGATTTATAACAACATGGGTGAAGTGTTTTCTGCTAGGTAAGTTCATTGGAGACTCATTGCCCAGGGTTTTTGTTGGCAATTGACTACATAGACCCCCTGTGCCTAGCATAAACCAAGATTCTAGTCTCCCAGAGGACCACATGTTCACCATTAAGTTTATAATTTGCAAAAACCATGCAGACACAGTTAGCTGTTATCAGGGAAGGCTGAAATTGAAGTTCCCAGATGTCAGGTAAGGGCCAACTTAGCAAGCAGGCCTTTGAAAGGATAGCAGTCTTAGGCCTATGTAACTTTTTTTGGACCTTTTAATTTGCCTTTTAATATAAAATCTTTTTCTCTCATTCCTCCACACTGAAGCAGAGTGAACCATTTAAAATGTAAATCTGATCTTATCCTTCCTTGGCTTAAAACTCTTTGCAAAGTATCTATTATAGTTCTGAATAAATGGGATAAAACAGATTCACAGGGAGAAATCTTTGGGATCATAATTATTGTAATTACTGTGTTCTGATTTTGAGCTATCCCTTACTTTTGTTTTTTTTTAACTTAGGATTCATAAAAGTTTTCCACTGAATGTGGTGGTTGGCAATACCCTTTTCCACCACTGCTCATCTTTTGGACAGTGTGAATCTTTCCTGGCTTTCAGTTGCATTAACAACTTAAGTTTTACACTCATAACACTAATGACTTTCTCCTCTATATTAATTTTGTGTGGGTCTTATCTCTGTTATAAACTCTTTGGAGAAATGATCCATGTCTTTTCCTTAAATTAATCTCCCAATAGCTAAATATTTAGCATTTAGCTTTCAATATACATGTTGAATGAATGAGTGGATGACTAAGAGTGAAAAATAATGGCCTGTATTTTATCCTGAAAAAGTTACTTGTCTAGTTTTACCAGTAGCCATTTATAAAATTATTCAGATTAAAAAATTCTTAACCTAAGGATATTTAGCTGGAAATTCTTTTTTAAAGGTTGTATTCATATACTCTTGTCCAGGTTCACTAAATTAGTGCACTATTTTACTCTTTGCATCAAGTTTTAAGTAGTTAGAGTGTTTTCATTTTCTCCCTTTAAAAGCACATTTCAGTAGAAATTGTTGCTTAATTAGGAGTGTGCTAAATTATATGCAGAACTTACTAAGATTAAGTGAAAGTGGTAGACTACTTAGCCAAAGAAACTATTTCTTGCTATCAGCAACTTAGTTCTCAAGTGACGTTTTAATATTATGGGTCAAAGATATTCCCAGTGTCCTGATAAAGATTATGAAATTATATTTGTGATACCTAATTTTTTTTTAATCAGGTGGAGTCATATCTTGTGTATATATTAATAGTAAAGTTAGGGATGCCTGCGTGTCTCAGTTGTTAAGCATCTGTCTTCGGCTCAGATCATGATCTTAGGGTCCTGGGATTGAGCCCCACGTTGGGATCCCTGCTCAGTGAAGAGCCTGCTTCTCCCTCTCCCTCTGCTTGTGTTCTCTCTCTGTCAAATAAATCATTAAAAAAATAGTAAAGTTAAGGGCTCTAACTAAGATCTGGATAACAAAAGTTAACCAAAGTGAAGTTGATTCACAGATATTGCTAGCTTATATGTGTATGAATATGTATGAGTATGTATGTGTAATACATAATTTATATAAATATATATTTATATAAACATAAATATAAATATATATATACCACTGTCACTTTTGAAATGCTAAAGGCGGAATGTTAAACTCCTGTCTGTTATGTGATAAAGGATTGAGGACATGCAGTTGTTACGTCTGGCAACTGTAAGCCTGTTGTCTCTGGCTACAGTATGGAGACGTATGGTAGCAGCTCCATGTGCCATTCTAATGGTGCCTTATCTAGTCTACTGTGACAAATAATTCTGCTCAGCTTGTCAGTGGTGACAGCTGAGACTTTTTGCTTAGATGCCTTGACAGTGCTTGTATTAAACAGCTAGAGCCATACACTCCATTAAGTTTCTGTAAAATGAACTGTCTGCTTCTTGCTGTTTTGCTGATAGTGGCAGCCGTTGTAAGCTAATCCTCTCCAGTTGTGGATTGCTCGACTGAGTGCCTTCACTCATCTACAGGTAGTAGATCTCAGTTTTAGCAGAGTGGCTACAAGGCTGGTGGCTATGATAGGAAAGACATAAATTATTCCATAGGAAATTTTTTTAGCAGTTGTTTACTCTACATTGGACTACAAATATGTCCCTAAATAGAACACTAACTTTAAAGAGTGAAGTCACTGTTTCTTTTCTAAGCAAATGATTATTCATAGGCTTTTGGTGCAAAAGACACACACACATCAGAGGGGGTGTCTCTGAGTAACTATGTCTACATAGATGTGTGCATTAATGAAAGCCAGATGTAATAAGGAATGTATATTTAAATTTAAAGGAAAATATTCAGTTTCTTAGGCAGAATCACACCGTTGGAAATACCGATCCCTGAGTGTTTTGAAATATATTGTGGAAAGTATAACTTTGAGTTGTTTGTCTTTAATGAATAATAATTCCTTTAATCTATTTATTACATATATGCATTGTACTAAATTATTCTCCTGTTCCTTTATTCTTTCATCCTCAGGAAGGTAAAGGTATAGGTGTGATAATCTTTTCCTAGGTGTTGCAGAGACTACTCTTGTCAGCATATACTTTGAATTTAAGCCAGTGAAATCCATTTGTAGGCAGCATTCTTTTTCCTTGTCATCACTGGGCATTATCAGTGATGTAGTAAGTCATTGAAAAAGACCTATAATGACCTAAGCATTCATAGGGTTGAACATTAATTTTGATAGTTGAGAGAAAAATTGCATGTAAGATTAACATTTACATTTAAATTTTGGGGAAAATAGAATATTATAAGCTAAGCCCTTATATAATATAATAGCTCTTTATAATGCCTCATGAGATATATTATGTTTAATAGCACTTTAGTAAGTTATGAAACTTCTGGTGTGGTTTCTGAACTCCTATTTGCAGTTGTTGGTGATTGTATAAGTTTGGAAATTAAGTTGTATTCTTGTCCTCAAGCTCTTTGATCTCTAGCATAGAATGAAAGAAATTTTTAGTGGTATATGAGGAATCCTTAATGTATTATCTTTGTCCTGGGATATATAAAATCTAAGTGTTCTAAAGAGGAAGAAGGATTGTATTCAACTGGATTGGGGCATTGCATTAGAATTATTAAAAAAATTATATGCAACTGGACTGTGCTGGAATAAAGTGTTCTCCAGTATAGAATTTATTAGCTTTCAAATGACACAGCCAACAATTAAGACCTAAGAGCAGTAATCTTACAAGTAACTTCATGTTCTGTAATAGTGCATTTATTTCATACAAGGTCACAATTTCCTGCTATAGGCTATTTTCCAGGCAAGGTTTCCCCAGCACAAGGAAAATTACTTTATTGTAGGAGAAAAGGTTTTGATCTGAAAGTGGACCCAGAAAACACATGCCTAAAAGTCTAGCTGCACATTAGCTGGGAAGAAGGTGTTGGGTGACTTTATAAATGTGTACCTTTCATTTTAGAAACTGGGAATGTGGTCTGTTCTTTCTCTGTGGCCAGAATGCCATCTTCGAGTGATGGTTTAGACAGCACCCCATAGATCTTTGCTCCAAGCTCTCCTGCTGATGGTTCACTTTAAAATGTTAGTTGTGCCAGCAACTGATACTTGTCCTCCATCCACTCCTTCTGTTAACAAAAATAGGTTTCAAGGTTCAGGATTGGGCAGTAGTCACAAAATACTGCTACTGAGGGGATTCAGAAAAATGTCTTTCTGAGTATTAAGGAAGATTTTTTAAATATTATGAGCCCAAGGAAAAATTATGGAAGAGTCTGGTTTGCTTTTCTTAGGGATTGATATTATTTGTTACATTAGCAAAGCTTGTGCAACCTGTAACTGACCTTTTGTGTCTGATCTTTCTCACTCCCTTTTCTCCTATTGCCTCTTTCTCTTTTTCTCTTTCTTAACCACACCAGGGATTTGTGCTAGGATATTCTTTTTAAGAGAAATACCTAACATGTAGGAGGCACTTAAGATTTCTTAACTGTGTAAGCAAATCTGTAGCTTTTTAAGGTTTTATTTTTACTTTTTATTGACACACAATTAACATAATGCTGTATTAGTTTCAGGTATACATCCTAATGATGTGATATTTTTATATAATATGAAATAATATCCATGACAAGTCTAGTTATCATCTGTCACCATAAAAAGTAATTTCACTATTGGCTACATTCCTTATGCTAACATGTATTATATATAAAATATCCCTAGATTACATCCTTATGACTTATTTTAATAACTTGAACTTTATACCTCTTAATCCGCTTCACCCATTTTGCCTGCCCTCCTCAACACTCCCCACTTTGGTAACTAATAGTTTATTTCCTATATCTGAGTCTGTTTTTGTTTGTTCACTTGTGTTTTTAGGCTCTACATATAATTGAAGTTACATGATACTTGCTGTTCAGTTAGGATAATACTCTCTAGTTCCATCTGTGTTGTCACAAATGGCAAGATTTCATTCTTTTTATGGCTGAGTAATCCATTTTGTATATATACACATGTGTATATGTATCACACTTTTATCTGTTCATCTATTGATGGACACTTAGGTTACTTCTGTATCTTGACTATTATAAGTAATTGCAGGGAGCACAAGTGTGCATATATCTCTTTGAATTGATTTTTTTTTTTACCTCTGGGTAAATACAGGTGCAACTGCTAGATTGTATGGTAGCCCTATTTTTAATTTTTTGAACTTCCATACTGTTTTCTATAGTAGCTGCATAGTAGCTGGGTTTATATTCCCACCAGGAGTGTATGACTGTTCCCTTTCTCCACATTCTTACTGACACTTATTTCTTGTCTTTGATAGTAGCCATTCTCACTGGTATGAGGTGATCTCTTTGCAGTTTGAATTTGTATTTCCCCGATTAGTGACACTGAGTACCTTTCTTGTGGCTGCTGGCCATTTCTCTTCTGTAGAAAAATGTCTGTTCAGACCTTCTGCCCACCTTTTAGTTGGGCTCTTTGAGGTTTTATTCTGGTATTAATTTATATGTTTATATACTTTAGATTTTATCCCCTTATTAAATGTATGATTTGGAGTTTTCTTCTCCCATTCAGTAGGTTGTCTTTTAGTTTTGCTGATAGTTGCCTTCACTATGCAAAAGATTTTTATTTTAGTATAATCCCATTTGTTTATTTTAGCTTTCGTTGCTCTTCCCAGAGGAGACTGGCCCAAAAAATTATTGCTAAGACTGATGTCAAGAAGCTTGCTTACCTATGTTTTCTTCTAGGGATTTTATGATTTTGGGTCTTCAGAACTTTAACCCATTTTGGTTTATTTTTGTATGTGATTTAAGATAGTGATCCAGTTTTGGTCTTTTGCATATAGCTGTCCAGTCTCTCTACATCAATTACTGAAGAAATTATCTCATCCCCATTATATATCTTTCTCTCCCTTGTCATAAATTAATTGGCCATAAATGCATAGGTTCATTTCTGGGCTCTATTTTTTTAAAAATTTTAATTAGGGAGAGAGCACTTGAGTGAGCATAAGCAGGATGGGGGAGAGAGGGAGAAGGACAAGCATACTCCCCCCTGAGCATAGTGCCTAACAGGTTGGCTCAATCCCAGGGTCCTGAGATCATGACCTGAGCCAAAGGAGGATGCTTAAACAACTGAGCCATCCAGTTGCCCCTGGAAACTATTCTTTTCTATTGATCTATGTGCCCATTTTTTGTACCAGTACCATACTGTTTTGATTACTGTGGCTTTGTAGTATAGTTTGAAATCAGGGAGTGTTACTCCTCCAGCTTTGTTCTTTTTCAAGATTTCTTTGGCTATTCAGGGTCTTCTGCCACCCTATGTCTTTTGATTAAAGCATTTAGTCCATTTACATTTAAAGTAATTATTGATAGGTACATACTTATTGCCATATTGGGGTTTTTTTTCTGGTTTTATAATTCTTGTATTTTCCTCTTTTGGTCTCTGCTCTTGGGGTTTAATGGATTTTAGTGTTCCGTTTGGACTCCTTTTTATTTTTTGTGTATTATAGGTTTTTGATTGGTAGTTATCATGAGGTTCCTATATATTTTATGTGTATTAGCAGTCTATTTTAAGCTGATAGTCACTTAAGTTAGCAACTTAAGAGCTGTTTTTATACTCTTCTACCCCACACACAGTGTTTTCTTTAATATCTTTTTATTTTGTTTCTCAACTACTTATTGTAGTTATAGCAGACTATCATTTTTGTCTTTTAACCTTCATACCTGTTTCTTTAATTGTTTGATTCACTGTTTTTACTATATATTTGTCTTTACCAGTGAGATTTTTTTATTTCTATTTCTGGCCATTTCTTTTCTGCTTAAACAGGACCATGCAATCTTCCTTTAAGACCAGTTTGATCATGATGAATTCCTTTAGTTTTTGCTTGTCTGGGAAACCTTTTTCTTTTAGTTCTGAATAAACTTGCTGGTAAAATATTAATTATACATTTTCCCTCAGCACTCTAAATATCCTGGTACTTTTTTCTAGCCTGTACATTTTCTGCTGAAAAATCAGCAGATCATCTTACAGAGTTTCCACTGTATAGGACTCTCCCCACCCCACCCCACCCCCACCTTTAAAATTGTTTATCTTGAAATTTTGCCATTTTAATTATAACATACCTTGGTGTGGATCTTTTTGAGTTCATCTTGTTTGGGCTTTCTGATTCCTGGGCACAGAGGTTTGTTTCCTTTCTCAGGTTAAGGAAATCTTCACTTCAAATAAATTTTCTTGCCTGCCTTTCCGTCTTCTCCTTCTGGAACTTGTATAATGCAAATGTTAATATGCTTGATGTTGTCTCAGAGGTCCCTTAATCTATCCTAATTCTTTTAATTCTTTTTTCTTTTTGCTGTTTAGCTCTGGTGGTTTCTACCACCCTGTCTTTTAGATTCTTCTGTGTCCTCTAATCTGCTGTTGATTCTTTCTAGTGTATTTTTCATTTGAGTTACTATATTCCATTCTGATTGAATTTCTATATTTTCTCTTTGCTGAAGCTTTTACTGAGTTCTACTCTTAAGTCCAATGAATATCCTTCTGACCATTTCTTTGAACACTTTATCAGGTAGATTATCTTATCATGGTGGGTGGGTGGTTGGAGTGGGTGTAGGCTAGAGGCCTAGGGCATGTGGGGTGGCCTTAGGCAAGCTCAAATGCTTGGGCCCTGCTCCCATCCATGCTATTAAGGTGGAGGAGGGAAAATAAAAAAAATGGCTTGCTGGTGACTGACCCCACAGAGTTCCAGGAGTTGCCTGACTACTTCGGGGATAATCTAGGGTGGGTATCTGGATTTCCTTTGCTTATAGTCTGTTTATCCTTTAAACAGATTTTTGTTTTTCTTTGTGCCTCTGGGTAGGCGAGTCTTCAGTGGTAGCCTTCCCTACTGCAGGTAGCCATGGTGGGGGGTATTCTCATTGTTATTGTTTCCTCATCTCTTCCACCCTTCTCCAGTGGTCCCTCTATCATTTTTTGTGCAGAAGCTGTTCAATCAGCCTTCAGTTCTTTTAGGAGGAATTGTTCTATATGTAAGTATATATTTGGTGCGTTAGTGGGAAGTGAATTCAGTGTCTTCTATGGCACCATTTTGGCCATAGTTTTTATTTTATTAAGACAAATTATAGCCCTGAACCTTACAAAAGATCTAGATTACATCAAACTAAAATCTTATACAGTACATTGAAAATGTTCTGTGGAAGTTTAATACCAAAGCCCTGAAATCTAAACAATGTATGTACTTCTATCAGTTGCTTAATAACCTAATGTAAATTACATATGAACACAAGGTATTTTTTTAAATAGAAAATAGTCCCTAATTTGACCTCTGATACCCAGCTGAGTGTAGTTATGGAGTGCCCACAGGATATATCACACAGTTCTTGATGTTACAATTGTGTGGGAGAACATGTTTTGTTAAAGGTATAATAGATCAGATGGAAAATGTAAAATGATCACTAATACTGCTTTTTGCTAAGGGATTTATCCAAATACTTTATACGTTCTGTTGACTTCTTGAATGTAATCTAAATACAGGATGCTTTGATGTGAATTTGGGGGTTGAGTGAGACCTGTAACATTGTACTTCATGGATATTTAAGTATAAATAGGAAGGGACACTTTTTTTTTTTAAAGATTTTATTTATTTATTTGTCAGAAAGAGAGTGCAGGAGCGAGCACAGGCAGACAGAGTGGCAGGCAGAGGGAGAGGAGCAAGGAGCCCGATGTGGGACTCGATCCCAGGACACTGGCATCATGACCTGAGCCGACGGCAGCCACTTAACCAACTGAGCCACCCAGGCGTCCCAGCAAGGAACACTTTTTACACAGGCACTGAGTGATTACTATCAGCTCAGTATTTTTGTGGTGGTCTGTGACCATTCAGAGCCACCATGAATTTAAATTGGAAGCTGCAATTTCTGATATATATATATACACTCCCTCAAAGAGTGAAATAAGAAGCTGTCTCCTCTTTGTGTTTTCAGAATTCACACTGCTTGGGTGTTAAATCTGATGCCAAAACCACAGGAGTCTCCTTATACACAGCATATCTGTTTGGGGATTGCCAAAAAGGTGGATCAGTAAGTTTCTCACTAGCAAAACTGATGCAATAATTGCCAGATGCTCCTAGGATAGAAAAGTATATCCCATAGATACTCCCCATAATAAAAACTTACCTGATTTTTATTCTTGGTATTCTTGATTACTTGTATAGAAAGTTAAATTTCAATATGTATACATTTAGATTCTTCCATTTAATTATACATACTTATGTACACCATAAGTGTACATATTGGTGTTTTATGTACCAATAGTTTTAAGGGGATATAGTTTTAAGACTTTACTATTTCACACTGAGTAGTATTTAATATAAATGATTTCTTCGTATCAAAGGTAAATGACTAAGATAATATAATTTGTAATTTGTTTCATTTGCCCATTTAACTTCTGGGGGGGTACTGGATATTCTGTAAAGTCCCAGGAATACAAAGATGGATAAGACCTAGTTCTTAAAGCACTAAATCTAGTGGGAAGGGGTTTTAGTCAACCATTTTAGCACATGAAGGTTAGTTTGATTGATAAAACATCCAAATTTTCTTTTTTAATTTAATTTATTTATTTGACAGAGACACAGAGAGGGAACACAAGCGGAGTGGGAGCTGGAAAGAGAGAAGCAGGCTTCCCGCTGAGCAGGGAGCCCAATGTGGGCCTTCATCCCAGGACTCTGGGATCATGACCTGAGCCGAAGGCAGCCACTTAACGACTGAGCTACGCAGGTGCCCAAAACATCCAGATTTTCTTATCTAACTCAGTATTTTTAGATATAGACAGAAATAACATTCTAGGTGCCAAGCTCTGTGCTACTCCTGTACCTTAAACACTAAAGAAAATTCATAGGCTTTGGAATTTCATTACAAGTCAGTTTTATAGGGATAGAAAAAACTTGGTTATGAGGACAAATTATACAATTTAATGTAAGAAAGTATATCATATTAAAAATGCTTTATTGGGGAAAAATTTATTTAGTGCAGGATGGATTTGACCTGTCAATCCAATTTGGGGAAGTGATAAAACTACATGTAAATAATGGAATTGATCTGTGCAAAAGATCACCGGATGTTATTAGACCTACATCTATAGAATAATTCTCTTTCTAGGATAGATACTAATAAAGCCTGTTGTTCCTTGAAGGGTTAAATGAAGCATGAGTCTGTGTTCTGCACAAAAAGCTACCAGTTGATCAGGGGCAAGAATCAGGGCTGATTTGCCCAGTATAACTTAGAAACAGGGTGGGGTATGGACACATTTTCTTATACTACTTGAGTTTTTAAATTGCATAACTACTAAGTCTAGATATAGCTGATATAATCTGAGGGGAATTATGTGAATTTGTCCTCTAAAAAGGATTATAACTAGCTATTCTCCATATTTACTTAGATTAAAAGAAGAAAAGCATCTTAAATTGTAGAAGGAGAAACTAGTTTAGATATGAAGGGGAAAGTTTTGGTAGCATTAAATCCAGAATTGGCTCTCTAAGAGATTTTAAGTTTTTCTGGATGCCTTTAAGAATGTACTAGATAGTAACTCAACATGGATGGTTTAGGTATAGCCATTTCTTGAAGGGTATATACAAAATGATTTTCTGAGGTCAGTACTGCTCCATAATTCTGTGCTTTCATTACCCATTTTAAAATTTGTTCCATAAATTGCTTGTCCACTTTTAGTAAATTGCTGTATTTCCTAGAGAGAAGGTTGGATAAAGATTCTCATAAATTCAGTGATGCTCCACTGTGGCAAAGAGGTACAAGTTAAGTATCAAAGTATTAAATCCTGTCAATTCTCCATGATCTTCATCCACTGGGGCCTTAAAATTTTTTTTTCATTAACTCTGCTTAATTAGATATCCCAGAAATAAGATTTTTGTTGACATAACACAGCAGTACCTAGTAGAAATGGCTTTTGAGTTAACAGTTATTTCCTACCTTAAGGATTCAGCCTTGGGTTGATCTACTGAAACTGATCAAGAAGCACATGAAAGTTTCTGCAGTATTATAGGCTAAAGAAGAGTGATATCATCCTATTTTTTTTTTTTTTTGAGCCAAAACTTTCAAAGTTTTTTTTTTTTTTTTTTTTTTTTTTTTTTTTTTTTTTTTT
>ML103428.1:152389-166384 GCA_003697995.1 Taxidea taxus jeffersonii
TTTTTTTTTTTTTTTTTTTTTTTTTTTTTTTTTTTTTTTTTTAATGGCTTCTACTTTGATCACTACCAAATAGAAGTTCAAAAATACCTTGGGGGTGCCTGAGTGGCTCAGTGGGTTAAAGCCTCTGCCTTTAGCTCAGATCATGATCCCAGGGTCCTGGAATCAAGCCCTGTATCGGGCTCTCTGCTCAGCAGGGAGCCTGTTTCCCTTCCTCTCTCTCTGCCTGCCTCTCTGCCTACTTGTGATCTCTGTCTGTCAAATAAATAAATAAAAATCTTAAAAAAAAAAAACCTTAAAAAAAACCCACCTTGAATGTCTCAATATAATTCTTCAAAAAAATCTTGTCTATCCACATCTCCATTATAAATCCAGGGAACAAGCTGACTATTGTGGAGGGGGGTGGATATGTGAAAATGAGGGGGGTTAGAAGCTGCCAGTCATGGAATGAATAAGTAATGGGAATAAAAATACAGTATAGGGCATATTGTCATGGAGATTGTACTAGCATTGAACTGGTGGCAGATGGTGGCTACACCTGTAGTACAGAGCTGTTGAATCACTGTACTGTATACCTGAAACTAACATAGCATTGTGTGTCCACTATATTCAGAGAAGAGTTAATTCTTACGTATTACAAGTACAAACTCTTACGTGTACTTTAACAACCTCAGTATTAATCAGTTTTAAAAGCTATTAACTCTTAGGGAAACTGAAGTAAAAGCAACAGATATTTGAGAAACTTAAATAGTTACATTAACCATTGAGTATGACAGAAACTTGAGGAATAAATAAGTGACCCTTGCTAATTATTAAAGAAAAACAACAGATAGCTCAAAATAAATATTACCTTTATAACACTCTGGCTAGTCGAAGCAGAAGCAGTTCATCATAGATAATGGAATTAGATTTATGCCAGTATTTACGGGACACAGATGGACAGATCACATTGCTTCTACTATCTTGTTGCAGATGTTTGGTGATAATGTCTAAAGTGAAAAACATATATTCTCTTTAAATGCTGAGCATGGTTTTCATTTGTATACTACATTTGAAATTAGCTTGAACACCCTTTCCAGTCTCAGAACCGTGGGTTTTGACTTTTCATTGTTGCCTTTCTATCTTTTCATATTTGCAGTTGAAAAGTTGATGCCAACTTCTATAAAGCATGTTCTCTTCCATGCTGGGATCCTCTATGCCAATAATGTTCCTGGAGCATGTGCTTTGGTAATAAGCCCTGGAAATGGGAACTGATAACGGAAATACTGGCAGCCCCATATACAACAGGGGTGTTAGCCTGTGTTTCTGTAATTAGGAATGTGATTAGAAATAAGAGATGCTTTTGGTCTTCAATTTCAAGCCATGAAATGAAGGGATTTGAGTTTGTCTCACTTTCGGCAGATGGCAATTTCAGTCCCGCTGCAGCTTTTTCAGTCTGGCCACAAAGAGCCTGTTCTTTAAATATGTTTTCCAAGCGGAGAGTAACTGTGTTTTCATCTGTTGTAACCACAGCTTGCTTTTTAAGAATAATTATTTCCCTGATTGTCTTCTTATTCTTTGCGTGTTTTATTCTTCTTTTTCTTCCTTTTGTTTCGGGAGCTTTCTTTCTATGATGTAAAGCATGAAATAGCAAGATAACATTTGCCAGAGTACTTACAGTATAAACTGTACACTATATTATGCTGTCAGCCCTTTAGATAACAGTAGAAAGTTGGAAAGCTTTGCCTCTTTTAAAAAAATAGTTGAAAAAAATATATAGGCTTTTGGGGTGGGCGGTCAACCTCATTGTCCAATGGAACAACTCAGGACTAGCTAGGACACATGGTCTACCATGTGTTTGTGAGTTGCATAGTTTGTGAGTTGCATGTATTGCTCACTTAATTCTCTTGTGAGCCCTATGAAGTTGATCCTACTTTTGTCCCTATTTTATAAGTGAGAGAAGCACAGTCCTATATCTAAAATGATATAGAACCCATATTCTCTATCACTGTTCTATATCACCACCCTATATTTCAAAGTGCCTCATCCAGAGATGTTTTTCTTAAGTCTATATTAATTCATTTTATCATCTATATTAATCCTCTTTCATTTGACAAATATTGATACCCACTATGTACCAGACATTGTTCAACAAGTCTCTGGGAATGCAAGCATGAATGAGTCTAGTCTCTGCCTTTGATATGCTCGTAGATTAAATATTAACAGTGCCTGAGATTATGGATACTAAAAATGGGTACCAAGTCACCCTAGATATGTATAAATGCGCAAGGGTGCTACAAAAATTTTGGGGGGAAACATAGCACTATCATATTATATGAACCTCTTTCAATTTATATGTATCTTCAAGTGGCTACAATATTCATACTCCTCAGGGTGTTTTGAGCTAACCCCATATTAAATGGAAGTATTCAGTATTTGACCTAGAATACTATAAAAGCATTTTCAACACCATGAATAGAGAAAGTTTAGGAATTTCTGGCCTAAGGAAGGCAGTTTGATATTTCAATCAGAGTAGTTTAAAGACCCTCCAAAATTAAGCTAGGGAACTGTCATGGGAGCTTGTGATCCAGGAGAACAAAATGGGACTGAGAAACTGATTATAAATATGATCTCCAATTGGGTACAAAAATATTTGTGTATTTTCCTCACAAAGATACTTAAATAAATCTCATTTTAATGAGCTTGAGTGGCTTCAGGATAATAGTTAATTTGAATTCGAATTATGAAATACTTTTAGGGATTAGGTCAAAATGCTTGTAGTGAGCTAATTACATGATTCGACTTATGTCTAAATAGTAAAATCAAAATGGGCCATCAATCTTATTAATTTGAAGATGGTATTTTTTTATGCCTATTCTGCTTTTAACGTTAGTCAACTGAATGTACTGAATAGGAAGAGCAGATTATGCTGTCACCTTAAGAATATATGATTATAGCATCTCAGTGGATGGTTAGACATCTCATGGAAAAATAACTGTAAATCTAAGGAAGGAGATGTATTTGACAGTCCAATGTCTATAGACTTCTGGGTTCCTCTAGCTCAGAATTGCTACAAGCTTCTCTAGTAATTTGAAACCTGAAGCATGTTGAAATTGCTAGCAATGTTCCCCTATCTACTTTTTCATGAAAACATGATTATGTGATGCTAAGAGGATTTGTTGACAAGGAGAATTTTTATTGCACAAGTCTGCTTTCAAGGAAAAAAAGAGAATCAATGGAAAATAGCAATTGGATCATTTTCTGAAAGATAAGAGATTACCACTGGGACTTGTTCCCATTATCTCAGACCTAAGACTTAACTATAGTTCTCATCACTAAGGGGGAGTGAAGGATGAGAAAATGATCAGGGAGAACATATGTAGGAGAAAATCATATTTTGGAAATGTAACATGTCTGGTCTGTAGATGCATATGTAAAGCATAGGGTGGCATCATAGAAAATACCACTTTGATAAAGAAAAAAATCTTAGCTCAATCCTTATCTTCAGTTTATTTAGAAATACCACCTTGACCTTGTTACTTAACCTTGTTGAACTTCAGTTTTCACAACTATAGAATAACACTGTACGAAGGAATAAGTAAGACAATACAGATTAAATACTTAGGATCTAGCCCTGTATATAATAAGCCTAATCAGTGACCTTTGGCGTCTAGTAAGTTACTAATACACAAAATAGAAGTTAGCTTTTTCTTATAAAGAAAAGTTTGGGAGTTATAGCCCTCATCTGTAAGGTGGCTTCATAATTTTATTAGCATGCAGCTTTCTGCTTCACCATCCTTGGCATGGGACTTTGAAGATTTCATCCTGGTTCAAGGAGCTCTAGTCCTCATACTTGGATTGGAAGTAGGAAGAAGTGGGGGAAGCATGTGACAGCTATCTATGCTCCTTTAAATAAGGTTTCCTGAAGCTTCTATCCAATAACTTGTTTTTTTTCTTTTTTTACTGAATACAGTGACATGATATAACTAGTCTGGGAAATATTGGCCCTTAGCTGGGCACATGAGTTTTTGGAATTAAACAAGATGCTATTTGAGTGTCTTCTTACCATGAAGAACAAACGTAGGCAATGTATAGTTTCTCACGTAAGCTTTAAATAATCCTTTAGTAGGAGCCTTTATCTCTTTATTTGTAAATGGAATATAATACCTGCTTTCTTGGATTGATTAGAGGATTAGATGAGATTCTGTGTACCAACGTTGCATCATTTGTTGAATAAATATAAAAACATTAATGTTCAGATTGTATTAGATACTGTTTAACAACTATTTAAAGATTATTGGTAAGGGGGGAGAGAGAGAGAGAGAGCATGAGCATGCACACATGAGTGAGAGGGGCAGGAGAAGAGAGAATCTCAAGTAGACTCTGTGCTGAGTGCAGAGCCTGCCACAGTGCTCAATCTCATGACCCTGAGATCATGACCTGAAACAAAACCAAAAGTCAGCTGCTTAGCTGACTGGACCACCATGGTGTCCCTCTATAGCAACTTTTTTTTTTTTTTTTAAAGATTTTATTTATTTATTTGTTAGAGTGAGCGAGCACAGGCAGGCAGAGGCAGAGGGAGAAGCAGGCTCCCCGCCAAGCAAGGAGCCCGATGTGGGACTCGATCCCAGGACGCTGGGATCATGACCTGAGCCAAAGGCAGCCGCTTAACCAACCGGGCCACCCAGGCGTCCCTCTATAGCAACTTCTAAGTGTTTTTTCAAACTGCTCTGATTTATAAATCTTGTGAATCTGTCTTTGATGTTTTATCAGTATCTTTAACATTCTCATTAATTTTCTGACTGATTCAGGATCTGAATGGTTTTTTGAAAGATTCAGACTTGTACAATGTAAATAAGACACAAATTACTTCGTATAAAACTTTCTGAAATGAATACTTGGAAAATAGATCGATTCATTTAGTTGTAAATTAGGATTAGCAATACATTTAACATGAAAATTAGTAAAATTCACATATGATAACATTTTATAGAACATAGTATGAAATGTTCAGAAAATGGCTATCTTCAAGATTTTTAGAAAATATTTTAATTAAAAATCTTAACATTGATGAAGCACTTATACATATGCATAATATCTCACTTCTTCAAAATTGTATTAATTTATAATACTTGGCAGGGAAATGGGAATTGCTCAAGGAGCCACAGGTGATTTTAGAATTAACATAGATTCTGTTCCAAGTCCCATGTACATTTTATTCCAGGACTGTCGTCTCCATTTTGAACGTAAGATATACAAACATTGGCATCATGTGGAGATGAGACTGCCCTAGTCTTGTGTCATAAACCTAAAAAGTTATTTCAGAGTAACTGATAGTTACCTGGATTGTATTCGCTGAAAGGCAGAATTATGATTGCTTCTCCTGAAGCTCTGAAAGCACTGTGTTTGTAGTCAAACACTATTGAGTGCTATATTTGCTTTTTTAGGCTGCTAATCAGGGAGGATTATTTTAAATTAAGTAGTTTACTTGCATTACTGTTATATCTTGACATTCACATTGCTGGTGTTTAGGGACAATATATTATACTTCAGAAAGTCTTTGATAATTTTTTGGATAGATTTAGGTACTGTATATTCCTATAGAATGTTCTAGATAATATCCTCAGAATTCTTTTAAGTGTGATTTATTGGTGCAAATTAAATTCAAATAATTCCTTTTTACTGTCTGTGGTATTCATAAAATACAAAAACAAAAGTCCATAAAATATGGAAGATTTTACCTTTTGAAGGCATTTAGTTTTGTATAAAACAAAACCTGAAATTTCTAAGTAGTGAGAAATTTCAGTAAAATTGAAAAGATTTTAAGCATTGGATACCAGTTTTTATCCTAAATCAGAAATATATACAAGGATATATAGTCATTGGAATACATTTATACTTGTGAAATGTTATGTTGGAAATGATGAACTATATATCCAGCTAACTGCACACTTTATTTGGAAAAGACTAGAAGACTATCTCTCACAGTATTAATATCCTTAAGTGGTGTGATAAAGTTTGAATCTTTTTATCATTTATGCTTTTATGTATTTTTCAAAGTTTTTATAATTAAAATGCATTCAAATATAAAACAAAAGAATAAAAATGTTTAATTTTTTAATTAAAAATATTTGCTGAGTACTACTAGATATCCCTATCTGTATGTACAAGTAGAGAATTTTTTTTTGTTATCTGACTAAATGGGAATCATATACTACATTGGATATCTCTATAATTTACTATCCAGTCCTCTTTGGGCATTTCACTTGTGAGACTACTTTTTTGTTGTTGCAAGGGTAGTTTAATATTTGTAAATCAGTCAACATGATACATTAATAAAAGGATAAGAACCATATGATATTTTTAGTAGATGCAGAAAAAGCATTTGACAAAGTACACATCCATTCATGATAACCCTCAACAAAGTAGGGAGGTTGGAGGAAACATACCTCAACATAATAAAGGCCATGTATGCAAAAACCAATAGCTCATACCCTAAGTGGGGAAAACTGAGAGCTTTTCCTCTCTGGTCAGGAACAAGACAGGGATGTCCCCTCTCACCACCGTTAGGTAGTGCAATACTGGAAGTTCTAGCCTCAACAATCAGACAACAAAAAGAAAAGGCCTCTCAATTGACAAGGAAGAAATAAAACTTTCACTATTTGCAGATGACATGCTACTCTACATAGAAAACCCAAAAGACACCACCCGAAACTTGCTAAAACTGGGTGAATGAGTTTAGCAAAGTTACAGGATACAAAATCAACCTATAGAAATCTGTAGCATTTCTATACACCAATAATGAAGCATCAGAAAAAGGAATGAAGGACTCAATCCCACTTAACAATTATACCAAATCCAATAAGATACTGAGGAATAAACCTAACTAAAGAAGTGAAAGACCTGTATGCTGAGAACTACAGAACACTGATGAAAGAAATTGAAGGACACAAAGAAGTGGAAAGAGATTCCATGCTTATGAATTGGAGGAACAAATATTAAAATGTCTTTACTTCCCAAAGCATTCTATGCATCTAATGCAGTCCCTATCAAGAATACCACCAGCAGTTTTCACAGAGCTAGAACAAACAATCCTAATATTTGTATGGAACTACAAAAGACCCTGAATAGCAACCTTGAAAAAGCAAAGCAAATTTGGAGGCATCACAATTCAGGACTTCAAACTATATTACAAATCTGTAGTCATCAATAAAGTATATAACTGGCACAAAAACAGACATATATCTCACTGGATCAGGATAGAGACCCCAGAAATAAACCCACAACTATATAGTCAGTCTTTGACCAGGTAGGAAAGAATATACAGTGGAAAAAGACTGTCTCTTCAAAAAATGGTATTGGAAAAACTGAACCATTTTCTTATACCATCCACAAAAATAAATTTAAAATTGTTGAAAGATCTAAATGTGAGATCTAAAACCATACAAATCCTAGAGGAGAACACAGGCAGTCACCATAGCAGTTTCTTTTTGGATAGGTCTCGTAAGGCAAGCGAAACAAAAGGAAAAATAAATTATTGGGACTTTATCAAAATAGAAAGTTTCTGCATAGTTAAGGAAACAATCAACAAAACTGAAAGACAATCTATGGAATAGGTTATTTGCAAATATCTTCTATCTGAAAAAGGATTAATATCTAATATTTAAAATATATAAAGAACTTATAAAAATCAACACCCCAAAAATGAATCATCCAATTAAAAAACGAGCAGAAGGCATGAATAAACATTGTTCCAAAGAAGATATATTGATGGTAACACACACGAACAGCATCACTGATCATCAGAGAAATACAAATGAAAACTGCAATGGAGATATCACTTTACACCTGTCAGAATGGCTAAAGTTAATAACACAAGAAGCAAGTATTGGCAAGGATACAGAGTAACGGGAGCCCTCTTGCACTGTTGGTAGGAATGCCAACTGGTACAGCCACTCTGGAAAACAGTATGGAGGTTCCTCAAAATAAGAGAACTATCCTGGGATCCAGCAATTGCACTACGAGGTATTTACCCAAAGGATACAAAAACTAATTCAGTGGGTACCTCGGTGACTCCGTTAAGCATCTGACTCTTGATTTCGGCTCAGGTCATGGTCTCAAGGTCCTTAGATAGAGCCCTGCATGGAGCTTCTCAATCAGTGTGGAGATTGTCTCTCCCTCTACTGCTCCCTCTTCTTGCATGTGCACTTGTGCATGCATGAGCGCATGAATAAAATCTTGGGGACGCCTGGGTGGCTCAGTTGGTTAAGCAGCTGCCTTCGGCTCAGGTCATGATCCCAACGTCCTGGGATCGAGTCCCACATCAGGCTCCTTGCTTGGCAGGGAGCCTGCTTCTCCCTCTGCCTCTGCCTGCCACTCTGTCTGCCCTGTGCTCTAACAAATAAATAAATAAAATCTTTAAAAAAATATATATATATATACTAACTCAGAGGGGTATGTACACCCCAGTGTCTATAGCAGCATTATCTACAATAGCCAAATTATGTAAATGCCCCAAGTGTTCGACTGACAAATGAATAAAGAAGTGGTGTGTACACACACACACACACAATGTATATTGCTTGGTAGAAAAGAATGAAATATTGCTATTTGCAAGGACAATGATGGAGTTAGAGCATATGACGCTAAATGAAAGAAGAGAAAGACAAATACCTTATGATTTCATTCATGTAGAATTTAAGAAACAAGTGGGGTACTTCCTTAAAATATTTGGGTCAAAGGCTAAAGTCAATTTTAAGTTTGAATGTATTATATACACTTTTGCAGAAAATTGTACCAAACATGTATGGATTTTTTCTGTGCCTTGAAGAAATTCTGAATGTTGTAATGAGTTTCATCTTTGTTTGTCAGATATGGAAACCACCAATCCTATTTTCAGTTCCATTCTTTGGTTATAATGAGATTGAACTACACTTAAATTAATTGAGAATTTTTGACTAAACCTATTCATATTCTTGCCTAATTTTCTATTAGTATGTTTGTTTTTAATCTATTGGTTTAGAGAAGTTTTTTATGCATTAGATACTTTCTGTCAATTTTTGTTGCCTTTATTTTTCACTTTTTTTTTTTTTTTTTTTTTTTAACTTTTTTTTAAAAAATGATGTAACCCCATCACCCTCACCCAACCCCTCTTCCCCCCACCCCCCTCAGTTTGTTTTATGTCATTAAGAGTCTCCATGAAAAAGTGCTCCACATCACTGGGCATCAGGGAAATACAAATCAAAACCACAATGAGATACCACCTCACACCAGTCAGAATGGCTAAAATGAACAAGTCAGGAAATGACAGATGCTGGCGAGGATGTGGAGAAAGGGGAACCCTCCTACACTGTTGGTGGGAATGCAAGCTGGTGCAACCACTCTGGAAAACAGCATGGAGGTTCCTCAAAAAATTGAAAATATTTTTCACTTTTAAAGTTGTATTTATAGTAACCTTTTCCACACATCATTACGATTTTCTGAAGTAGTTAAATATATTGTGGTGGTTAAATATTTTCATGATTTTGGATCAGCTTCATAGAGGCCTTTATCACCTAAGAAAATATGAAACTTATTCTTCTTTTTAAATTGTAATATATCCAATGAAATATTTTTCTTTCTGGAATTTTGCTGAAATAAGTAAAGAAAATTATTACTTTACTTTTACATTTAGAATTAATAATTTTTTTAAATAAATTCTGCAAACTGCATTTGGACATGAAAGTATTCTGATTTATTTTCAGCAGAAGCCTGCCTTTTTATTTATTTATAAATTGTATTTATTTATTTGATAGAGAGAGCGCAAATAGAGTGGCAGGGAGAGGGAGAAGCAAGCTCCCCATTGAGCAGGGAGCCCGATGTGGGGCTCGATCCCAGGACCCCAGGGTCATGACCTGAGCCGAAAGGAGCTGCTTCACCAACTGAGCCACCCAGGTGCCCCCTAGAATTAATAATTTTTGAATAATGGCCTTATCCCAGCTGATTTATGACACAAATTTTAATATATATTTCCTTGTATATATGAGAATTAAAATCAGATTGTTAGTGTGAATAGTTAACAAAGGTGATTGATTTATTTGTAGAACTATTAGTGTCCATCTTTTACTTTCATTCTTTCATATGGTTCCAGTTTAAGAGCCTACTTATTAGTCTCAGATAATCATGGTTCATGATTCCTAACCTCAGGGATCTCAAAATTGAGGCAATTTATATTTATATGCAAATTAATAAGTATGACTCTATCAGATATCTATATTGTGATAGAATATTGGCATTAAGAAGTAACAAATTATTTCAAGAAAATTGATAAAAACTTTCTCCTTATACCTGTGTTATAAAAAGTCTTTATTCCTCAAGTATTTCAAGAGACAGGGCATAGAGTATTAGAGTTGAAAATCTTAAAGATTTCCTGTTTCTGTCCCCTTATTTTACATGTAAGAATTGGGACCCATAGAAGTTAAATGGCTTAATCAAGAACATAGTTTGAGTTAGTTGCAGAGGTTGAATTGAAATCTAGGTTTCCAAATGGCCCTTGAATTTTGGTTTATCAAGATAATCCAGTAGTATGAGAAAAAAATAATGGTGGCAGAGCTATTGTTTCCTCCTCTTCCAACATTTTGTAGCACTTTTTTTTGTTTATGTCCGAGTGAACATGGTTTATTGTGCATTATACAGAACCGAGTGCCCACCCCCCACTCTTCTCATTCACAGATTTTTTTTAAAGGATTTTATTTATTTATTTGACAGACAGAGATCACAAGTAGGCAGAGAGGCAGGCAGAGAGAGAGGGAGGAAGCAGGCTCCCTGCTGAGCAGAGAGCCCAATGTGGGGCTCCATCCCAGGACCCTGGGATCATGACCTGAGCCAAAGGCAGTGGCTTAACCTGCTGAGCCACCCAGGCACCCCTCACTGATTTTCTTTTTAAGCATACTGGTTGTCCTCACTCTTCGATTAGTTCTTATCTGTACTGTGATCATAGAACCTTTTAAGGAATGTGTGTCTGGAGAGATGACTCACTTTTTTCTTGCTGTGTATATTTGTAAGATTTCTGATAGTTGGCCTTAAAATATTTGTGTGACTGATGATGGAAAAAAAAGACAGAATTAAAAACATAATTGCTTTTAAATTTGTTTTAAAATCCTACTTCATAGAAATTAATTTTCAAGAGGAAATCTTTAGTCAAATGCTATTATTGGGTGTACTGCACACCATTCTTATCACAAATGACCTACAACTATGAGGCAATAATATCACTTAGGAACAGTTGTTTTAACATATTGGCCTTTGCTCTGCAGGGAAAAAAAGATTACAGAGGAGTTGTTTTAGGGCCCTAAGTGAGTCTATAATTGATTAATTAGGGGCATATGACCTTCAGTTTCCTTACCCCTAAGATGAGGGGCCAACGAGTGCTAAGACAGCATCCGTGTTTCAGAATAGAGTAAAATAAATAGCTTGACCATTGGCTGAAGAATTTCCTTTGCTTTTTGGGGGCTTGTCCTATTTGCCTTAGTAATTCTTTAGGGGCATTGACAGAAGAACTTTTAATTCCCATGCAATGTAAATATAGGGAGTGTTAAAATGAATTGTATGACAATACTTTTGAACTTGTAATTTTATACTGTAGTATGTTTATAATATGCTTTTAATATGATGTAAGTATTAAAAATCATCTTTTTAGGAAGGTGTATTCTCTCTGATTTTAAATCTGATATCATGCCACCTTTTTGTGTTAAATATAGTAGTTCCCTTCTGTAGGGATTGTCCTTCATCTCTGTTGTGGGCTTTTGTTAAATGGCTCTATATTCCCTTCTTACCCATGTATATATGCATGTTACAGAGACAGCGTGAGTCCTATGCATGCAAAGCCAATGTTCAAATAAGCATGTAGTTCTTGGTAGTAGGAAAGAAAATGAGTAATTTCATCCTGGACCACAAGTAGACTGATTAGTTCTGGAATTCTGAAGTTGAAAGGATAGTTATTAGCATAATGTTATGCACAAGGAATGTGATAGGTGGCATATTATACTGCAAGTTATAAAGTGATATTTGGGGCAACTTTTAAATGTATAAGTTCCAGTGCTTTTAATTAGCTTTTCCTGTAGCCTAAGTGAAAGGTAACACATTATGAATAAAATGCTTACTCATTTAAAAAACAGACCACATATTTCTGCAACACAAATATACTTTTTCATTTTGTTGGTAAAATAAGAGATTATTTATAACTCCTTTAAATATGACTTAATGATTATTAATTATTTAGTGACTTGTCCTGAAGTCACTCCTTAGCTAGTTAGGTATTTTGTCTTTTTAAAAAGATGCAAAAGATAGCTCTTAGGATATATAAGAGCTCTTTAGTTATCTTTTCTGGAGAAAACCTGGGTCATGAATTTTTTACCATCAATCATGTTAAAATCTAGAAAAATTTAAGTGCTCTAAATTTCCAACTCATTTAAAAGCTAATATCCTTTTTGTATGAATTTGTGGTACATTTGATTATAAAATATGTTTCCAGATATTTTCCCTTCTTGAAAGGGCAGGAGTAGAAGAAAATATTCAGACATTTGGATTATGATTCACTGTTCCTTTTCCATCCTGTATGCTTTCTTGGTATTCTCAGTCACTATCTTTACTAAGATTTTTGACTTATCCATAACTTAGTCTTAAAGAAACAACTCAATAGGAGTAGGAGATAGAAAAAATTGATTGTATTAGTTACTTCAGTAGCTTCTCTATGTTAATTTGATAACCAGAAAATTGGAGGTGAGTTAGTCAGTATTGGAAGCTATAAGCTTATCTCTAGGATGTTCTCTTGTGACATGTTTACATGTCACCTAGTTTAGGTGGGATCTGCCTCATAAAGCTAAATGAGTCTTCCTAGTGGGACTTTTTTGGGTTCAAGTACATAATTTCCAGTTTCCTTAGGAAAAGAAACCCTTCCACTGCACTTTCAGAATTTTTTAATTTTTGGTTCTGCCTTACACTTACCCCTCCAGAAGAGCTCACCATGGCATGATAATGCTTTTCTGTGACGTCTAGGGAGTACCATTTTCACTTCCCATAGATTCTTTGCATATTGTTAATATCCTTTGTCAGATTCTTTATCTCTCTTGGTTATATATTCTTTATCTGGTCATATCTTCTGATTTATTCCACAATATCCCATATCTAATTCTACAAAGAGTGAAAAAAGCATTTATATAAAAAGAATAGAATAGTTTTGTCAAATTATCTTTCCAAAGAGTTACCCTATATTAACTATACAATACCAGTATTAAAATCCCCACCAATGTTGTTATAACTTTGTCACTCTAGTCCAGGGGAGTGGTGGGAAAAGAGTTGGAAAAATAGGAGCAACTGGATTTGTTTTCCTATCTGTTTCCTATGGCTCAAATATTTTCTTTGAAAGTTTGGTTTCTGAATTTAACCATCTGTCTGTTCTAGCAATGGCAAAATACATTTTCCTTAATTTCCTCAACTGCTGACTAACTTTTGTGGCTGATTGTTTGAAAGCAGAAAAATGAATAAGTATATATATGGGGTGTGTAGTGGGCAACCAAATTACTTGACTCTATTTTCAGAATGGATGAGAGAAAGATAAATAGAAAAATCAACAAGACAAACATGACAGAATGAATGTATATACTAAGTATGTGTTATTTGGGGTGTGAAGATTTTTTTAAACATCTTTGTTTCACTATTGTTCATATAAAGTCCTTACATAAGCTTAAATATTTTATAAAACCTTTTTTGTCTCAGCAAATGTTTCATGACATTAAGGTCATTGGTTAGGAGGGAAAACTAGCTGTGACATCTGTCAACACATTGATTTCCAGGGTTGATACAGATGGTCTGAGCTAATCCCTGGTCTCCCTCACCACCCCATTTGTGTCCCATCCAAAGTGTATGACCTTCTTTTTTTTTTTTTTTTTTTTCTTTTTTTTTTTTTTTAAGATTTTATTTTATTCATTTTAACAGACAGAGATCATAAGTAGTCAGAGAGAGAGAGAGAGAGAGAGAGAG
>RCUC01137101.1:0-51220 GCA_003697995.1 Taxidea taxus jeffersonii
CCTAATCAATACAGACATTGGTAATATGTCAGATCTGGAATTCAGGAGGACGATTCTCAAGGTTCTAGCTGGGCTCGAAAAAGGCATGGAAGATATTAGAGAAACTCTGTCAGGAGAAATAAAAGCCCTTTCTGGAGAAATAAAAGAACTAAAGTCTAATCAAGTTGAAATTAAAAAAGCTATTAATGAGGTGCAAACAAAAATGGAGGCTCTTACTGCTAGGATAAATGAGGCAGAAGAAAGAATTAGTGATATAGAAGACCAAATGACAGAGAATAAAGAAGCTGAGCAAAAGAGAGACAAACAACTACTGGACCACGAGGGGAGAATTCGAGAGATAAGTGATGCCATAAGACGAAACAACATTAGAATAATTGGGATTCCAGAAGAAGAAGAAAGAGAAATAGGAGCAGAAGGTATACTGGAGAGGATTATTGTAGAGAATTTCCCTAATATAGCAAGGGGAACAAGCATCAAAATCCAGGAGGTGCAGAGAACATCCCTCAAAATCAATAGGAATCGGTCCACACCCCGCCATCTAATAGTAAAATTTACAAGTCTTAGCGACAAAGAGAAAATCCTGAAAGCAGCACGGGACAAGAAGTCTGTAACATACAATGGTAAAAATATTAGATTGGCAGCAGACTTATCCACAGAGACCTGGCAGGCCAGAAAGAACTGGCATGATATATTCAGAGCACTAAACGAGAAAAACATGCAGCCAAGAATACTTTATCCAGCTAGGTTATCATTGAAAATAGAAGGAGAGATTAAAAGCTTCCAGGACAAACAAAAACTGAAAGAGTTTGTAAACACCAAACCAGCTCTACAGGAAATATTGAAAGGGGTCCTCTAAGCAAAGAGAGACCCTAAAAGTATTACCAGAAAGGAACAGAGACATTATACAGTAACAATCACCATACAGGCAATACAATGGCACTAAACTCATATCTCTCAATAGTTACCCTGAATGTAAATGGGCTAAATGCCCCAATCAAAAGACACAGGGTTTCAGAATGGATAAAAAAACAAAACCCATCCATATGCTGCCTACAAGAAACTCATCTTAGACCTGAAGACACCTCCAGATTGAAAGTGAGGGGGTGGAAAACAATTTACCATGCTAATGGACAACAGAAGAAAGCTGGGGTGGCAATCCTTATATCAGATCAATTAGATTTTAAGCCAAAGACTATAATAAGAGATGAGGAAGGACACTTCATCATACTCAAAGGGTCTGTCCAACAAGAAGATCTAACAATTTTAAATATCTATGCCCCTAACATGGGAGCAGCCAACTATATAAACCAATTAATAACAAAATCAAAGAAACACATTGACAAGAATACAATAATAGTTGGAGACTTTAATACACCCCTCACTGAAATGGACAGATCATCCAAGCAAAAGATCAACAAGGAAATAAAGGTCTTAAATGACACACTGGACGAGATGGACATCACAGATATATTCAGAACATTCTACCCCAAAGCAACAGAATACACGTTCTTCTCTAGTGCCCATGGAACATTCTCCAGAATAGATCACATCCTGGGTCATAAATCAGGTCTCAACAGGTATCAAAAGATTGGGATCATTCCCTGCATATTTTCAGACCACAATGCTCTGAAGCTAGAACTCAATCACAAGAGGAAATTTGGAAAGAGCACAAATACATGGAGACCCAACAGCATCCTTCTAAAAAATGAATGGGTCAACCAGGAAATTAAAGAAGAATTGAAAAAAATTATGGAAACAAATGATAATGAAAACACAACGGTCCAAAATCTGTGGGACACAACAAAGGCAGTCCTGAGAGGAAAATATATAGCGATACAAGCCTATCTCAAGAAACAGGAAAGGTCTCAAATACACAACCTAACCCTACACCTAAAGGAGCTCGAGAAAGAACAACAAAGAAAGCCTAAACCCAGCAGGAGAAGAGAAATAATAAAGATCAAAGCAGAAATCAATGAAATAGAAACCAAAAAAACAATAGAACAAATCAATGAAACTAGGAGCTGGTTCTTTGAAAGAATTAATAAGATTGATAAACCCCTGGCCAGACTTATTAAAAAGAAAAGAGAAAGGACCCAAATAAATAAAATCATGAATGAAAGAGGAGAGATCACAACCAACACCAAAGAAATACAAACAATCATAAGAACATATTATGAGCAACTCTATGCCAACAAATTTGACAATCTGGAAGAAATGGATGCTTTTCTAGAGACATATAAACTGCCAAAACTGAACCAGGAAGAAATAGAAAACCTGAATAGGCCCATAACCAGTAAGGAGATTGAAACAGTCATCAAAAACTCCAGACAAACAAAAGCCCAGGGCCAGATGGCTTCCCAGGGGAATTCTACCAAACATTTAAAGAAGAATTAATTCCTATTCTCCTGAAACTGTTCCAAAAAATAGAAATGGAAGGAAAACTTCCAAACTCATATTATGAGGCCAGCATCACCTTGATCCCCAAACCAGACAAGGATCCCATCAAAAAAGAGAATTACAGACCAATGTCCTTGATGAACACAGATGCGAAAATTCTCACCAAAATACTAGCCAATAGGATCCAACAGTACATTAAAAGGATTATTCACCACAACCAAGTGGGATTTATTCCAGGGCAGCAGGGTTGGTTCAACATCTGCAAATCAATCAGTGTGATACAATACATTAACAAAAGAAAGAACAAGAACCATATGATACTCTCAATAGATGCTGAAAAAGCATTTGACAAAGTACAACATCCCTTCCTAATCAAAACTCTTCAAAGTGTAGGGATAGAAGGCACATACCTCAATATTATCAAAGCCATCTATGAAAAACCCACTGCAAGTATCATTCTCAATGGAGAAAAACTGAGAGCTTTTCTGTTAAGGTCAGGAACACAGCAGGGATGTCCGTTATCACCACTGCTATTCAACATAGTACTAGACATCCTAGCCTCAGCAATCAGACAACAAAAAGAAATTAAAGGCATCCAAATCGGCAAAGAAGAAGTCAAACTATTGCTCTTTGCAGATGATATGATACTATATGTGGAAAACCCAAAAGGCTCCACTCCAAAACTGCTAGAGCTTGTACAGGAATTCAGTAAAATGTCAGGATATAAAATCAATGTACAGAAATCAGTTGCATTTCTTTACACCAACAGCAAGACAGAAGAAAGAGAAATTAAGGAGTCAATCCCATTTACAATTACACCCAAAACCATAAGATACCTAGGAATAAACCTAACCAAAGAGGCAAAGAATCTATACTCAGAAAACTATAAAGTACTCATGAAAGAAACTGAGGAAGACGCAAAGAAATGGAAAAATGTGCCATGCTCATGGATTGGAAGAATAAATATTGTGAAAATGTCTATGCTACCTAAAGCTATCTACACATTTAATGCAGTGCCTATCAAAATCCCATCCAATTTTTTCAAAGAAATGGAACAAATAATCCTAAAATTTATATGGAACCAGAAAAGACCTCGAATAGCCAAAGGAATATTGAAAAAGAAAGCCAAAGCTGGTGGCATCACAATTCCAGACTTCAAGCTCTACTACAAAGCTGTCATCATTAAGACAGTATGGTACTGGCACAAAAACAGACACATAGATCAATGGAACAGAATAGAGAGCCCAGAAATAGACCCTCAACTCTATGGTCAACTAATCTTCAACAAAGCAGGAAAGAATATCCAATGGAAAAAAGACAGCCTCTTCAACAAATGGTGTTGGGAAAATTGGACAGCCACATGCAGAAAAATGAAATTGGACCATTTCCTTACACCACACACGAAAATAGACTCAAAATGGATGAAGGACCTCAATGTGAGAAAGGAATCCATCAAAATCCTTGAGGAGAACACAGGCAGCAACCTCTTTGACCTCAGCCGCAGCAACTTCTTCCTAGGAACAATGCCAAAGGCAAGGGAAGCAAGAGAAAAAATGAACTATTGGGACTTCATCAAGATCAAAAGCTTTTGCACAGCAAAGGAAACAGTCAACAAAACCAAAAGACAACTGACAGAGTGGGAGAAGATATTTGCAAACGACATATCAGATAAAGGGCTAGTATCCAAAATCTACAAAGAGCTTAGCAAACTCAACACCCAAAGAACAAATAATCCAGTCAAGAAATGGGCAGAGGACATGAACAGACATTTCTGCAAAGAAGACATGCAGATGGCCAACAGACACATGAAAAAGTGCTCCACATCACTGGGCATCAGGAAAATACAAATCAAAACCACAATGAGATGGGGCGCCTGGGTGGCTCAGTGGGTTAAGCCACTGCCTTCGGCTCAGGTCATGATCTCAGGGTCCTGGGATCGAGTCCCGCGTCGGGATCTCTGCTCAGCAGGGAGCCTGCTTCCCCCTCTCTCTGCCTGCCTCTCTGCCTACTTGTGATCTCTCTCTGTCAAATAAATAAATAAAATTAAAAAAAAAAAACCACAATGAGATACCACCTCACACCAGTCAGAATGGCTAAAATGAACAAGTCAGGAAATGACAGATGCTGGCGAGGATGTGGAGAAAGGGGAACCCTCCTACACTGTTGGTGGGAATGCAAGCTGGTGCAACCACTCTGGAAAACAGCATGGAGGTTCCTCAAAAAATTGAAAATAGAGCTACCTTATGACCCAGCAATTACACCACTGGGTATTTACCCTAAAGATGCAAACGTAGTGATCCAAAGGGGCACGTGTACCTGAATGTTTATAGCAGCAATGTCCACAATAGCCAAGTTATGGAAAGAACCTAGATGTCCATCAACAGATGAATGGATAAAGAAGAGGTGGTATATATATATACAATGGAATACTATGCAGCCATCAAAAGAAATGAAATCTTACCATTTGCGACAACATGGATGGAACTAGAGCGTATTATGCTTAGTGAAATAAGTCAACTGGAGAAAGACAACTATCACATGATCTCCCTGATATGAGGAAGTGGAGATGCAACGGGGGTGGGGGTTAAGGTGGTAGGAAAAGAAAAAATGAAACAAGATGGGATCGGGAGGGAGACAAACCAAAAGAGACTCTTAATGTCATAAAACAAACTGAGGGGCGTGGGGAGGAGGGGAGTTGGGAGAGGGTGGGGGGGTTACATTATAATTTTTAATAAAAAACTTAGAGGAAAAAAAAGCTTTGGGAAACACACACACACAAAAATATATAACTCAAGAAAACAAGGCAAAGGATGCAAACAATCAATTCCCTTGAGATGAAATGTTATGTCTCCAATTACCATAAGAGGAGAGGTTCAGTGGCATTTATAAGCACCAAGCAGCAAATTGAAATAATAAGAAGATACTTTTTGTGCCCTAAAGTAGGTCCTCTCCTACATGGCAGTAAGAGTATAACAGTGTATGCCTTGTGGCTGTTAGTTTGATAGATGCTTCCAAATGGTTGTAGAGGGTACATGCAACTTGACTCAGCCAAGCTGTGTGTGACAACAAGGAGATCACTGATGAGGGGTGAGATCACAGCAGTTTCACAGAGCCTGCTGGCTGTCCTGCCTCTGCCTCTCACCCTCTGCAAGATGAGCCTATTGGCCTGCACCATGGACATTCTCAACTCCAGGTGGCTGTGCCTTGGTGTTCTCACAGCTGGAAGTGACAGGGCCTGGGGTTAGCCTGGTTGAGATGTGGCTGGAGGAGTAGGCAGGAACTAGAGACCTTCTGCCTCTACCCTCTCATCTGATAGATGAGCAAGGGTTGTGACAATTAACTTGCCCAATTACTCACAGCCCATCCAGAGTAGAGGCTTGGATGTGTGTCCCACCCTCCATGCTTCTAACCCAGGCTCCTGCCACTCTTCAACTTTGCATTATCTGTTCAGCTAGTCAACCTTCTGAATAATGTGGTTCATGGTTCATTATCTGGTTTTCATTAATAGCCAGCTGGTATGATGTTTTATAATGATCTGTCATAGTGTCTATGGCTTTTTCTTGGCCTTAGTCATTTCTGGTGTGGAGTAACAAGGAGGGTCCTGACCAGCAGTGGTCTGGAGGGGCCTCTGCATAGAAGAATATATTTGAGCAGGTCTTCTGCTCATAGGAAATAAGAACTTCAAGGTGATAATTTTAGATATTCTTTCTAAATCTGTATTGCTAATATAAGTATTTTCAGAAAGTCTTGCTATTTTTTTAAAAGCATAAACTATGTGGACTGCATAGAACAGTAAAGCATGCAAGAAAACTCAAGGATACCAAAGTAATTGTCATCCAAATGCAGATTCAGAAGGTGACTCAAAGAATAAAGCTAGAGGTTGATGCATTCTCTTCAGCTGAGAGGAGTGGGATAAAACCTTGAACCCTGTCATAGGGATAACTGATGGTATTTTACTAGACCCAGGGAGTGGTCATGAAGTAAGGCAATGATATTCTGTAGGTCAGTTTTACTCAATAGAAACATAATAAGAGCCACATTTATAATTTTTAATATCCTACTAGCCACATAAAAAAGTAAAAAGAAATAGGTGAAATTAATTTTAATAATATATTTTATTTCACTCAGTATATCCAAAATGTTATCATTTTAGTACGTAACCAATACAGAAATTATTAATCAAGTATTTTACATTCCTTTTCCCTATTAACCTTCAAAATCTGATATGTATTTTACACTTAGAGTGCATCTCATTTCAAAAGCTAAAAGCTTTTTAGAAGTACTTGAGGTGGAGAGAGAAATATACATACAAGTTCTCTAATAACTGAAATGCATGTCAGTTTTTTAATTAAATTAAAAATTCATTCCTAGGTTTCATTCACCACATTTCAAGTATTCAATAGCTACATGTGGCTAGTGCTATCATTTTGGACAGCCTTAGACAGAGTCCTGTGATTTCCGAGTCATTTGACTGCCTGCCTCCATCCTGAAGAGAATATTCAGTCCTGTAGCCCAAAACACCGCCGTATTCTAGCACAGAGATGATAATGCTTAGGGAAAGATCTGAAGGGTAAGAGAATAATCAGCTGCTTTGAGGTTGGGGTAAAGATTGGAACCACTGAAAAAAAGAGGTGAAGTTTGCACGGCCTGGGAAGGGAGAAATAAAAGATCAGCCATCTCTCTGCTTCCAGAGAAAGCTATGGTCCCATCCTCTCAAGTAAAAATAGGTACAAAAGTCCCAAAGCATGGCCTCTGTGACTAACCAGTCCTTTATCTGTAAGCAATATACATCAACTTGACATGTCCCTACTTCTAAGAAATTACAGTCTAAGAAAACCTGATCTCTGAAAAGAAAAGTGATTTTTAAAATTCTAATAGGGTGACATAGTAAGCTAAGCCTCTGATTCTTGGTTTGGCCCCAGGTCATGATCTCAGGGTCTTGGGATTGAGCCCCATATTGGGCTCCACACTCATATAGAGTCTGATAGAGATTCTCCCTCTCTCTCTCCCCCTCTCCTGTTCATACTCTGTCTCTCTCCTTCTCTCTCTCAAATAATAAATAAATAAATATTTTTTAAAAAATACAATAAAAACTCTAAAAGGACTTTACAATGAGATCAACTACATGGTTGCTTTAAATACTCAGCTTCCCTCCTGTATTTAGACTGTGATTAGATTAATGGGGGAAAAAAGAAATATTGTCACTCAACTCCTCAAGAACACACCTACTACAGAAAAAAAGAACACCTGTTGTTGACCTTATCTTTTGAATCTTAATTTCAAAGGTTGTTTTCATAGTTAAGACTCTGCTTATAGAATGGTCCCTCCCAATGCTCTTGGGTTTAAGATCTTAGAGACTTGGAGGTCCCTGGGTGGCTCAGTGAGTTAAGCCTCTCCCTTCCGCTCAGGTCATGATCTGAGTCCTGGGGTCCAGCCCTGCATCAGGCTCCCTGCTCATCAGGGATCCTGCTTCCCCCCACTCTCTCTGCCTGCCTCTCTGTCTGCTTGTGATATCTCTCTGTCAAATAAATAAAGTCTTTAAAAAAAAAAGACTTTGGAGATGTGGGTGATTGCTTAAAGCATCCTGCCTTGATCTCATTGTCTGGACAATTACCCTGATTCTCTACTCTCTAGGCTCATTTCAATATTAGCAAACATAAATTCTGTCAGAGAAATAATATCAATTTTCTAATGTTGACATTGTGTCATTTTGACTTAAGTCTTCTATGTATATTAAAACTTTCCAATCTTGCAGAATTTGTGGTTTGACATTTTAAAAGTCTATTATTTACACATTCCCTTTACATTCATCCATACCTGGACTGCCTATTGAGATTAACCTCAGAAGATCTAGGACCAGATTATATGGCTCATTTAGAACCTTGGCAGTCTACTCCATGCCAAGGGTTCTTTAAGAAAGACTTCTCAGTGGAATGGGAGAGTGAGAAGGAATGCACCAAAAAGAAGGGTTGGCATAGTAGAACCTTATTTGTTAAATTAAAAAAGTTGAAAAAGGAAATCAGAAGAATGGTAGATGATTCAGAGGATGTTTACGGAAGGAAGGTGAACAAAAGCTGCCTAATTTACTTTATGTCTTCTATTGTCTTCAAGTCAATGCTTTCAATCCCAAATTAATCCAAGCACAGCAGCAAAGCCAGGAGTGGTGGACAGGGAAGAGAGCCAAGTATGAAACAGGATGAGAGAGAACTCACATGCCTCTCTCCTTAGGAGACTATTCGGTTCTCTTGCCCAAAGCACCAACTCATTCTGACGTATGTTGCTTGAGGTAAGTATTAAGAAGCCAGTGATTGAGGAAGTAAGTTGTCAAATGACTTCCAGACATGGACATTGTGTATCTTCATGATCTCCACAATGTAACCTGGAAAAGCTATATGTGCTTCTCACAGGTTCTTGGGGACTCTCCTGCTAAATTTATAGAAGGTAATAGGTTAATGGAGCAGCAGGTGGGGATAAAATGAGGCAGGTGCCAAGAGCAGAGGACCCATACTCTAAATCCCACTACCCACTGATGCGCCATGCCTCTCCCTACCTCACAAGCCTTTGCCTGGCCTTCCTCCATTTATATCAGATGAAGAATGAAATGATCAAACTGGGTTGGGGCAGCACTAACTTGAAATAGTTGCTAATTGGGGTAGAGGTGGAAGGAGAATGGAAAGTAGGTTAATAGGTGTCTTCTGATCTAGACAGGGTTTCCAGAAGGAGAATGTTGCATTGTTGTCTATCAATGCAGCCAGCTATACAGGAAATGCTATTCATTATAACAAGGAGGAAGAGGAGTTAGATGGGCAGTTTTGAGAAAAGAAAGACAATTTATCTGGGAGTGAAAAGAGCCATATTTAGTGCTGGCCGTCCTACTGACCTGCTCTGTGGACTTCAGCAAGTCATTTCTTCTCTTGACTTCAGTAGCCTGTAACAATATAATCACTATACTACATGTTTTAAAAACATGGGATTTTAGAGGTATTTATTTGATTTGTCAAACCCTACCATAACACTTAAAATCAAAAAGCATTGTTCTAGGCATTCTGTAAATTTTTTTCATTATGTTTAGTTAGTCAACATAGAGTATACCATAAGTTCTTGTTGTAGTGTTCAGTGGTTCATTCGTTGCATATAACATCCAGTGCTCATTCTAACACATGCCTTCCTTAATATCCACCACCCAGTCACCCCATCCTCCCACCCCATTCCTGCCTGTAACCCTCAGTTTGTTTCCTGGAGTCCAGGTTCTCCCATGGTTTCTCTCCCTCTCTGATTTCTTCCCATTCAGTTTTCCCTCCATTCCCCTGAGGTCCTCTGCTCTATTCCTTGTGTTCTACATATGAGTAAAGCCATATGATAATTCTCTTTCTCTGCTTGACTTATTTCACTTAACATAAACCCCCTCAGTTCTATCGATGCCAGCACAAATGGTCAGTGTTCATCTTTTCTGATGGCTGAGTAATATCCCATTGTATAAATGTACCACTTCTTCTTTGTCCATTCACCTGTTGAAGGGCATCTCAGTTTCTTCCACAGTTTGGCTATTGTGGACATTGTTGCTATGGACATTGGGATTCATGTGCCCCTTCTTTTTACTACATCTGTATCTTTGGGGTAAATACCTAGTAGTGCCATCACTGGGTCATATGGTAGTTCTATTTTTAATGTCCTGAGAAAACTCCATACTATTTTCCAGAGTGGCTGTACAGCTTGCATCCCCAGCAGTGGTGCAAGAAGTTCCCCTTCTTCACAACCTCATTTAAATGTCTATGCTGCTTAGAGAAATTTACACTCTCAATGCAATCCCTATCAAAATACCATTGACATTTTTCACATAGCTGGAACAAGCAATCCTAAAATTTGTATGGAAACAGAAAAGACCCTGAACAACCAACAGAATGATGAAAAAGAAAAACAAAGCTGGGGACATCACATTGCCTGACTTCAAGTTATATTACAAAGCTGTGATCACCAAGACAGCATGACATTGGCACAAAAACAGACACATAGACCAATTGAAGAGAATAGAGACTCCAGACATGGACCCTCAACTCTATGGTCAACTGATCTTTGACAAATCAGGAAAAAATATCCAGTGGGAAAAAGAAAGTCTCTTCAATGAGTGGTGTTCAGAAAATTGGACAGCTACATGTAAAGGAATGAAACGGAACCATTCCCTTCCACCATACACAAAGATAAACTCAAAATGAATGAAAGACCTCAATGTGAGACAGGAATCCATCAAAATCCTAGAGGAGAACATATGCAGTAACCTCTTTGACATTGGGTTACAGTAACTTCTTTCAAGACATGACTCCAGAGGCAAGGGAAACAAAACCAAAAATGAACTTTTGGGACTTCATCAAGATAAAAGTTTCTGCACAGCAAAGGAACCAGTCAACAAAACTCAGAGGCAGCCCACTGAATGGGAGAAGATATTTGCAAATGACATTACAGATAAAGGGCTGATATCCAAGATCTATAAAGAACTTCTCAAACTCAACACTCAAAAAACTAATAACCCAGTCAAGAAATGGGCAGAAGACATGAACGACACTTCTCCAAAGAAGACATACAAATGGCTAAGAGACACATGAAAAAATGTTCAAATCACTAGCCGTCAGGGAAACACAAATCAAAACAACAAAGAGATATCACTTTAGACCAGCTAGAATGCCCAGGAAACAAGTGTTGGTGAGGTTGTGGAGAAGGGGGAACTTCTTGCACTGTTGGTGGGAAGGCATTCTGTAAATATTAACTTAGTTAATTCTCAAAATGTTTCTTTGGGATAGATAGTGTTAGTATCCCCATTTTATGGATGAAGAAGTCAAAGCACAGAGACATTTAGAACCTTGCTTGTTAAGTGGCAAAGCCTGGATTCAAATGCAGTATGGTTCCAAGACCCATGCTCTTGCCAATGCACCATAATACCTGCTTCTCCAGAGAAAGCAAGCTTGCTCAGGGGACACAAGTCTGTTGAGGTTTCCATGAAGTCCCAGCTCAGGGGTTACTGCTGAGTGCCAAGTGCTCAAAGCACCAAAGAGCCGTCTTTTGCTGCTTCTAGCAGGCGGAGTTCAAGGGACAGTGTACAGAGTTTCTGAAAGTCCTCCATGGATCACCTCCACTGAAATCATCTACTATCTCTTAAAATGAATGTTCCTGGGTATAGCCTAGGCTTACTGAATTGTGCTGTGGAGTGAGGCTTAGCACTTTTTATTTAGGCAGATCCCCCAGGGACTTGGTTGCACACTTAAGTGTGAGAACCACTGGTCTGGTGACTGAGAGGAGAGAAGTCATCATCTGAAGCTCTTCTTCTCCACAAAAAGCACCCTGAAAAATAAGTTGAGCCTTGAATTTGACTGTGTAACTGGATCAAATGAGTATAAAAGGCAGCACACAACCAGGTTGGGACCCCAGAGAGGCCAGATGGACGCTGAAGCCGGGGAGACACTGGACACCCCCCAACCCTGGTCTGGAAGGAACCATTCACAAGCGGAGAGCCACCCAGGTAACTCACATGAGCTGTAAAGCAAAGGGAACTCAGGGGATGACAGTCATTGTGACCACTACAGCAGCTGGCTGGGGGTGCTGGGCTCAAAATCCCACCCAAGAAGTGATAGTAGGCAGACCCCACATCAAAGGGGTCCCATGTCCAGGCGAGAATGGGTCTCCTTTCCCAGGTTTTTCTGTCTTCCCTGGAGTCACTGGTTGACACTTACTGAAGAAAGCAGCAGCAAGAAGAGTCTGATTGAAATCTGAACCACTGGTGGTCATTTCTCAACAGCCTGACTCTCTATCTCAAGCTGTGATTATGCCAGGATTTCATGCCACAGGGCAGTAAGAGAGGAAAGTCCCTAGTGCTAATTCCACTTGTGCCATTGAGTGTAGGCTGCCAACCTTCTAGATCCTGGTGTCCTATATATAAAATGAAAGTGGTGGATGCATTCTCTTGAAGTCTCTAAAATCTATAATACCATCTGGGTCTAAGCAGAGTGAGCCTCCAGGAGGAATAAAACACCCATCCAGCACAGGAGAAACTCAATTCAAAGGATAGTTCCTGGGTATTTACCCTGGTAAAGTCGACCCACACTCAGCCTCAAGATCCTCAGAGTACAGATCAAGAACATGGCACAAACCTTCAAAATTGCCCTTTAGGGTAAAATTACCACCAGGACTTTTGGGAGAAGGGGGACTCTGCTAATCGTAAAGACCTCCATTTTTACTGTGGTCGAAGTGAAGTCAGGCACGAGAGTGACAGGCACTGTGACTCTAAAAGGAACGTTCTCTTGGACCCTGTCCTCCATGCACAGCCCCTATGAGAGCAGGTCATCTGTGTGAGTTCACAAGGCACCTGCACACAGCCTGGGAAGCTGCAGAGTGTGGGTCAGGCCTTGAGAAGTAGAAAGCGAAACTTTGTCAAGTCAGTGCCAAGCTTTCTATCCACACCCAGCAGAGGTTGAGGGGAAATGGCTGGCTGCACAGATGAGGAAAAGCAAAGCAGCCTTCACACAGGAAAGTAACAGCCCAAGAAGGAAAAACACTTTATTCCAACCACACGTCCACAATGTCTGAGCCAGGGAACTAACACATTCATCCCCTCAGCAGAGGGCCTCCCTCTTCCAAGCCTGCTTGTCTGCCCCCAGGCCTCACCTACCAAAGTCGCAGCCAGGCCTCTGGTCTTGGAGCTTCAAGGGAAGAGGGAAAGAAGTGCCAACTCTGGGTCATCAAGCCATAAGATGCTATCTCTGGTAAATAGCTCCAATTCTCCCCTCTTTAAGATATTTCTCCATTGGCAGATTACAATAGCACCAGAGAAACAATTTCATCTGCCAGGTATTTATGATGTCAATGCCCCTCCTTTGTACATGAGACCTTCTTTTCTTGGAGGGTAACATCGGAAATGAAAGCATTGTTTGGAATCATGACAATCTCTGAACTTCTCTAGGTAAAGGACTTCACCTCTTTAAAGACCCCCACCTGCATTACTCCCCTCTCGCCTACTCAGGGCCAGGATCCCTCTCTGTGGGGTGATTTTGTGCTGCTTCTTTTCACCACATGTGGTGAGGGTAATTCTGCTTATCACAAAGACTCCAACTTCCCAACCCATTTTTCCTGAAGCAATGACAAATTAATGGACACCCCTGGTGCACCCATTCCCCCCCACCTCAAGCCTGGGCTAACTCCTGAGAAGTCTGTGGTGTGGTGTGCTTTTCAGGATGCTTCCTATCTTGCAGCAGATGATAAAAGAGACAGACCACAGGTAGGAAGCCATGCTCTTGCAGAGCTCTGTTGGGGTCATAGAGAGGCCCCCTATTCTTTAAAGGACTGAGGCTGTGAAATTCTCCCTTAAATGTGAACAAAGAGCAGTTGGGGGGGTAGGGGAATGAGGGGAAAGGTAGATGGACAGGGTGAAAAAAGGAAAAGAGAAGAGGCATTTTCAAAAATATACTCAAGTCAGAGAAAACAGAGGGTTTGACCCTTCTGTCTGTTCAGTCCCTGGAAAAAGAGAGTGTGGAATTTCATATGCCTATACCCTGGGAAAACTGTGTTCAGCACAGCAGAGAGTTACTCAGCTGGCTACTGCACAGACCCAATCTGTACTCTTGAAGCCAAAATCAGTCAATCCAACAATCAATATAAACCATATTGTTCCACAACAGCTTGACTTATAACTGAATCTCCAGGGTATTGGTTATAAGCCTGGAAAGCATTTTGGGTAGGCACCGTCATAGACTTGTTAAGTTTACTCTTGCCCTCTGATTGTAGCCAAAAATTCCTCCAGGTCAGTCAACTACATGCACAGCTGGACCACTACAGACAACATCCAGTCTTTACCCATGGAACCCCATGATCATATCTAACTCCTCAGACATCGTGGTGACTCAAGAAAAGGATTTGGAGACATACATATGCTTTAAAAAAGCTCAACATTTTGGGCCAGGTCATTACAGCATATATCATGAATATGCCTTTATGTTGCTTAGATCCCTATGAAACAACCTTGAATGAAAGAAAGGTACCACTTTTTAAAAAATGAAATTAATAAGACCCAAGGAGCAAAACCCAGAGATGCCTAAATGAGAAGGTGTGGGAACTGATAAAAGTCTAAAGACAGAATAGGGAGTCCTTCACCCAGGCAAGGCTAACTTCTATGTAGAAGTGAAAATCCAGATGAAATACCTTCCCAAGGCCCCTTTCTGTTGTGGGGTTTTAGTTCTCTGATTAATTTTCCAGAAGAGAGGCAATAGGAACAGGATAAGTGGGAAGTGTTCATGAGAAGTTGTGGTAGAGAAAGTAAAAAGGAAAAAAAGCAATAAAACATTTCCTTATCCGACAAGAAGCATGTGTGTTAGGGTGTGGTTGGGAAGGAGAGAACCTGTCATCCGAGTGTTGAGCAAAGGTTCAAGGTCATTTCTGAATTCATCCAAACAACCTCTCCCGGCACTTGCTGGCACATGGCAGATCTGGGATTTGGGGTTTTGGCAAAGACAAGAGCATCAGGAATTCAGAAAGGGGGGGGGGGAACCTTTCCAGTTTCTGAGAGAGAGAAGATGAAAAAGGCTGAATTTCTTGGGATGGCTGCCAAGGGCGAGACTGATGAAGAACAGAGAAAGGAGGAGACCTAGCAGCCTGTGAAAAGCAGGAAGGTCATCAAAGCTCAGGAGGCACGAGGGCTGGAAGAGTCCAGAGCTTCAGTGGACACTGAGAAGAGCAATCTTACCCACAGCAGTGTTCGTGGACCTGGGCTGGGATCAGGCTATCCGAACAGCCACTGGAGTAGGGGAACAGTGGTTTTCAAGTTAATGAGTGACCCCGTGAGCCAGCCAGACAACAGATCCTGCAGGCTGAAGATCCCCAGTTGGAATTTTGTTAGAAAAACAGCCCCAGCGTGCTGTCCTGGAACCCAGACAGCTTTAACATGGTTCACCACTACCCCCAAAACTTCCAGGAACTTCATCCATGACAAAAGGAGAGGAATCCTCAATTTGAAAAGCAGCACGAAATGATTTTCAGATTTACTTGAACAGCACCACTGTTGTTTTGTTGTTGTTTCTGTTTTTATGTTTTTAAGCAAAACTTCAATTCATAAGACAGGTCAAAGAAAAGCTTGTTGAAGCAGAGCCTGGAATACAGAGAACCAGTCCATCCCTCTTGCCCCCTTACTCAACACTTACATGCTCTCGTGGGCCCCAAGGGACTGGCAGGCTCCTGGGGCATTCTGGACACAGTGCAAAGACGGTTGAGGTAGGGAAATATCACGGTACAATTAGACCATCCTGGGTTTAAATATCAACTTTACTTATATCAACTTTAAATATCAACTTAATTTCTTATATGACCTCACCTAACTGCTTAACATTTCATACCTTAGTTTCCCCATTCATAAAGTAAAGCAGGTAATGCCTACCTCATGGGCTTCTTGTAGGAATTAAGCATTTCACAAATATGGTTTATGCAAGATGCTCACAACAGTCCAAGTTCCCCTTCATGTAAGTGATCTTATTATCTGCGAAGCCCTGGAATTTCTGCTTTCGGGTGGCTAAATTCAATGTAAATACTTACTCTTCTTAACTTTAAATCAGCATGAAAACAATTGACCTGAATACATCTGTGTTTGTGCTACGGAATCTGAAGCTCCATCCCAGTACAATAACCCATAGTATAAAAACCAGTCAAAAGCCCAGAGAAATGAATCAAACCCAAAGTGATCTACAGGGGTGCCTGGGTGTCTCAGTGGGTCAAGTCTCTGCCTTTGGCTCAGGTCATGATCTCAGGGTGCTGGGATGGAGCCCTGCATTGGGCTTTCTGCTCAGCAGGGAGCCTGCTTCCCCCTGTCTCTCTGCCTGCCTCTCTGCCTACTTGTGATCTCTCTCTCTCTGCCAAATAAATGAATAAAATATTTTTTTAAAAAACATGATCTATGGATTCATTATCCTCACAATCAAAACTAAACCAGGCTTTTCTATAGAGATTGACCAATTGATTCTAAATATCATATGTAAACACAAAGGACTTAGAAGAGTCAAACCAATTTAGCAAAAAACAAACAAACAAGCAAAAAACAAAGCTGGAGGACTTCTACCTTTTTTTACCTATTATAAACCGATAACTATTATAAAGCAATAGTAATAAAGGAAACAAAACATTGGTGCCAAGATAGACAAATAGATCAATGGGATATTGAGTCCAGAAACAGATCCCACATTCATGGTCAGATGGTTTTGACAAATATTTAAAGATAATTCAGCATAGGAATGACATCTGTCTATGAATTTGTTGTGGAATAGATGGAGTTCTATCTAAACATAAGAAATTCAAAAGTCTCATATTTACTGCACAGTATAGTCATTTAATCTACGTGGACCTCAATTCCACTTCCTTTGTAATGTAGAGCCAACCATATTTAGAGCCTACTAATACTCTGATGACATTCTTCAAAGAAATGTGCTCCCGAATTGAAATATCCAACAGGACATTGATGCTGCTCTGTTTCACTTATACACTCTTCCACTGCCTTTTGGATATATCTTCTGAGCAGCTCTTCTGGTCAAGAACTTGGAACTGAACTGATTTATCCATACCTTGTTCCCACATCCCCATGGAGACCCTGATACTGTGCCATATGCATCACAAGACTTCTGGCCAGGACTTAGTGCATGGGCTGTGGCTACAGAACAGAGCAAAGCTGAATGACCACACACAGGGTCAGAGCCTCTGACCACAGCCCCTTAGCTCAGCCTACAAACCAACCCCACTAAATGAAAACTTCCTTTCCACCGTATGCATGTCAAACATGTTCCAAAGGAAGCTTCTCACCATTTACCCTAAAGCTGCTGTTGTGGAAAGAATCCTTCCCTTCTTGCATAGCCCCTTGCTTAAAGAGGGCAGCCACATAACCATAGCCTACTGGACTGCTAATGGTGACTTTGTACTTCAGAGCAGAAGCTGTGTTGGTGACAGAAACTCCATCAAACACCAAGGTCAGGTAGAAGACAATTGACCCAGGAGAGAAAGTGATTGTGTCAAGTTAGATTGGTACTCTCTGCCACCTTGCTATCTGTACCCTGGGTCTCCTTAGCTTTTCCTTAAAGACTAATGAATAATCCGTGAATATTTCCAGTATTAGCTGCCCCTGGTTCTTCACCATGTCCCTGGCTGCTTGCCCTCTGTCCAAGTGTGAGAAGACTATGGTGCTCTGGGGATCCCTATATGGTGGTAAAGAATGTGGGCTGAGAACAACTGCCTGGGTTCATATCTAGTCTCTCCCACTTGCTGGGCATCCCTAAGCAGCTCGCTTGATGTCTCTTAGCTTCAATTTCCTTCTTCATAATAAAACCTGTCATTGTGAGGATAAATGGGATAGTAAGAGAAAGCCTTCAGCACAGTGTTTGACACATTGTTAGCACTCAAATATTAGCTGGTATCATTATTAACATCATTATCACCATTGTGGTTGTTATGATGACAATGATGATGGGGATGTGTGTTTATGGTGATGAAACAGGCTGTTCCTCAAAATGGAATTGTTGGTGTAGGAGGGATCCCAGGGAGAGGTTCCTGACAAGGGGCCAGACTGGCCTGCATCCAAAGCAAAATGCAAAGCACTAAAAACTTTTCTGTGTGATGAAGGCCAGTGGGGAGCTGATCTGAAAAAGCAGCTATATGTTGTGTGATCACAAAAGAGGGCAGTAAAGATATGTGAGAATATCCAAAATACTTAAATCCAGAAGGTGAACATTTACAGCTGGGCAAAGTTATGGGAGGGTAGAGATTCAGCCTTTGGGGAATCATGAGAGACTGAGACCCTCTTGTAATGGTAATAGATGGGAAGTTCAAGGGAAAGAGACTGTAGGCTCTGAGTTTCCAAAGTGGTCAGTCCAAGAAGAGAGGGTTGAGGAAAACGTGATGGGAGAGCCAAAGGTGGACAAAAGGCAAAGGGCTTAACCAACACAAACCCTTGCCTTCTTTATTTTTTTAAAGATTTTATTTAATTATTTAACAGACAGAGATCACAAGTAGGCAGAGAGGCAGGCAGAACGGAGGAAGCAGGCTCCCCACGGAGCAGAGAGACTGATGCAGGGCTCGATCCCAGGACCCTGGGATCATGACCTGAGCCGAAGGCAGAGGCTTTAACCCACTGAGCCACCGAGGTGCCCCAAACCCTTGCCTTCTTAATCCATCTTTGTTGTTGAGGGCAAGGAAAGAGTGAATAGATCCAAGATTTCCCAGGACTAAAGCAGAAGTACACCAGGTGCATCCTAGGCAATAGGCCAAAATAGTATTGGTTCAACTCAGAGCCAAAAAGTGGATTCTGAGACAGATTAGAAGAACAAATCTTTATCCAAAATCCAAAATTGGTGAAGGTATAGGATCTTGGAAAAGATATTAACAAAGGCTTAGCAAAGGAAGAAAGATGAAAATGTGAGGAAGTTAAGGAGTTTAGAAAGTGTTTCTAAAGCTCAGGAACATGGATAAGGGGCTTCACTTTCATCAGAGGATCAATGAGAAAATAAGGATTTGGATGTTATTTCACACTTGTATGTATTTATTACCCCAAATTTCCCAAACCTCAATAAACAGTTGATAATCAGTTTTTGCTGAACATGAAGAGTGTCTGTGTATGAGTGTATGTGCATGTGTGTGAGAGAGAGAAAGAAAGAGAGAGAGAGAGAGATGATGTCTTGCAAACAACCTGGGCAACGGGAATGCTACCAGAGAAGTTACAAAGTGTCAGAGTAAAATATCACTTCCCTTGTTACTCCCATGGCTCTGCCTGAAAGATTTAGCCCTGAATGTAGAATAAAATGAAGAGCGACCTGTTGTGCTGGGTGATATGTACCTCTGTTTTGTTGCACTTTATACAGTGATTGCCCTGATAACTTTTCAGTGGAATCAAAATTTGGTTTGAAGACCAATAATTGTCTTCTCTAGAAACCATAGTAATGGGTGCTCTAACCTCGTATTTTTATAATACTTCCTGAAAATAGGAAAATAAGGAAATGACCTTGGTAAGGCTCTCCCAGCCCTCTATCTTATGGCCATGAAGCAATCCATCTGCCTTGGAGATTCCTCAACCCTCAAATTTTCATTTGAGCTGCAATTAAATATGATGAGTAGGGTATATTTGTGGTCTTCACAAAAAAAAAAAAAAAAGATTTCATTGCGAATCCAAAAGAAAGGGCTTTTCGAAACATCTGGGCATGATGTCCTACCCTTTACCAGCCCAACCCCATTAACATTGATCAACAAGAGTAGATGATATGTTACCCTCTAGGGAATGTTTCCTGGGTGCACAAAGCCTTTCCCTTGTTGCATCCGATAGCACAAGACTGACACTATCCCTCCCTCCCATGATCTCTTTGACATTGTACAATAGGACACTATGCCCTACTTTCCTCTATTTCCCTCAGGTGCCTTCCCCATCTTTAGGTTGGCAAACAAGTATGATTTGGTGGATGGAGACTTGGCTACCATCAAAAAAATTACATGATGTTACTCTGTGATCAATTCCATGCTTTCTCTAAAGTGCCACATGACCTCAAGTGGATAAGTCTATTTTTCCTCATCTCCTAGCTCTTTTTCTTCACCATATTTCTCTCCACCTTCTATCATATGAGCATCACAGCCAAGAACTAGCAAAGAAGTTAAGAAATTGTACCAAGAGAGGTGCCTGGGTAGCTCAGATGGTTAAACATCTGCCTTCTGCTCAGGTTGTGATCTCAGGGTCCTGGGATGGAGCCCATGTTTGGTTCCCTGCTCAGTAGGGAGTGTGCTTCTCCCTCTCCCTCTCCCTTATGCTTCTGCTCTCTCTCTTTCTCTCTCTCTCTCTCTCTCTCTCTCTCTCTCTCATGAATAAATAAAATATTAAAAAGAAAGGAAATTGTACCAAGAATCAGAGCTGCCCCTAGAAATCTGTCCAGAGAGGCATGTGTGGGGCAGAGCAGCCTCCTTCTCATCATCCGTTTATAATGACATTTTCTATACAGATGGGCCAAGTGTTAGGACCTCTTATGGCCTCCAGGGCTGGAGATACTGACTAAGGAGTGAGGTAAAGATAGGCAAACAGCTGACATGATACAGGGCCTACAATCCTGGGAATTTAAAATGTAAGGAAGGGTAAAAGAAGGAAATAGGAAAAAAGGAAAGAGGAGAAGCAAAGAAAGGGAAGATCAATTCAGAAGTGAAGAGTGATATCACCCATGGAAAGCTTACCATTCACTCTTTCCATCATTCACTCAACAGGCATGTTGAGTGCTACTATGGACAAGGTGCTCCACTGGACACATTGAGACACATTATTTTATTTAATTCTCCTAACAACCCCATGAGTTAGCCACAATTGTCCCTCTATAAATGATTCAACTAGGACCCAGAAAGTTTGAGAAATGAGCCCCATTTGCACAGGTAACAGCAATGGAGCAAATGGAACTCAGATCTTCATAGATTCACAGCCTTGGCTTTTGTATCACAGAACCTCCATGCCAAACATCTTAGCTAATGAATATTTTGGATATCTCAGGATAACGGACAGTGACAAAGCCAAGTTTTTGGAATCATCAGTTCCATTTGACCAATTCTGCCTCTTCTTGACACAAACAGGGGACTCTTGTCCCCTCATACCTAGAGCAGCCTCAGATCTTACTACCGAAAGAGCCTTCTGTGTCCTTCCTTTCTCTTCCCCCTTTTCCACACTCCTCAAATCAGAACTCACTTCCATTTTTCTCCAACTACATCCCTGAACCCAGCCTGGTTCCCCTACATATCTGGAGAAGAAGGGTCTACCTCCTAATGCCTGCCATGTCACCTAAGAATTCAGAACATATCTCAAAAAAAACAGAAGGAAGTCCTGTTGGGTGTGTCCACCATGCCATGCACTGTCTACAGCACTTGATGTGGGTCATCTCCTTGAACCTCACATTATAAGGTAAATAGTAGTACCTCTATTTTGCAGATGAGGAAATTGAGACATTAAATACATTTGTTAAGGTCGCACAGTTAGGAGGTAGTGGAGTTCAGACAAGAATTGAGGTGGTCTGCCTCTAACTCATTTCCTTCACCACAGAGCCAGACTGGTTCCCACGAAAGTAAGTGTGAAGATATTCAGGTGGGACAGACAACTCCTGAGCTCAATGAGGGCTAACTCTCATCACTGTTAAGAGAGGCAGCAAGCAGCAAGCCATAATCCAAGGATAAGAAGGCTCCAAGAAGCCTCATTATGACCCACTCCAGTGACCTCTGTGTCCTGAGCTCTGTGTGTCTCCCTCAATGATCTGACAAATACTAAAGCATTGAGTATTCCCCAGATTTTCTACGTATGTCAAACCAATTTGCCTCAAAGGTTGGAGAAAAAAAACTATGTGAAAAGAACAACTGTGATTGACCTTTTAGAGTAGAAACAAGGGAGAGAACAAAAGAGAAAGAAGGAAAGAAATAAAGAAAAAGGGTGTGTGTATTTTCCTTGAGGCTGGGAAGGGACCCAAAGAGCCTGGAGATGTAATGGGATATGGTGCAGATTACAAAAGTTTTGCTACAGCTGTAATAGCCTTTCACAAAGGCATGGCCCTCCAGAGGGCCATATTTCATCTCAGCTTTCCCCACCACATAAGACAGAGGGTGAGGAGTTAGAAGGCAAGATTGGAAACTCATGCCGGATCTGAGCGAGCCCTGACATCCCCATGACACTCCCATCAAACCAAAATGAACTAAACCCAAACCTCTTATTCTAGCAGGCATTGGATCTCCTCCCTGTCATCTGTTTATTTTTTTTCTTCACACTCTCCTTTCTGGAAATGCATTGCCTAGCAACCTGCTGTCTTATTCTAAACAGTCATGCACACAATTGTACGCACGCACTTGGAGACAGTGGATAATATTTGAGTGTCTCTGATGGCCTTGCTAGGACCAACAGATCATTTACTTGGAAGGCTTAGTTCCTAGAATTAGTGTTGTCAAAGTTGCATCTCAGGCAGTCCCCGTGACCATCTTAGTCCATTAAGAGACAGAGGAAGGGCATGTCTCTGTCCAATGGTAGGTGGGTAGAGATAGCCCCAGAAGGATTCATGAGAGGAAGGCAGGCACCAGCCTTGATCTGGTAGAGAAGATTGTGAGCTCCCTCATGCAGGAACTACCTGTTACCATAAGTTACCTGTCAGCTACCTGACAGAGAATGTTCTGAAGGCTTTCCATTCACTTTAGACAAAGAAGAAAAAAACTCACTGGAGTCACTTTCCAGTCCAAAGGGATGGGGGATACCCTTGCTTCCTCTCTGTTCTACCGTGCCACTGTACCCCTCCTCAAAGGATTTCCCCCTACCAAAGTCTGGGTTGAGAGACTAGCACCTCCATGAGAACTACTACAATGGCATGGTTATCTCAGCTGGGAAGAGGCACATGACAGGAATTCACATCCTAAAAGATCCAGCTGTCCAGCCTCCAGGAAACTGAAAAATTATTTCAACATGTTTATGAAAAAAGAAAGCACAGGTACAGAAAACCGCACAGAGCAAATGTATGACCTAATGAGTTACTACAAAGTACACTGTGTTGTAGCCAACACTGAGGTAAGAAATAGACTCTCTCCATGTGTCCTATTTCAGTCTTAACCCTCCTCCCATCCCTGAAAGTCACCACTCTCCTGGCTTCTTTGTATCTTTTTTTGCTATAGCATTCCCAGATACCATGGTTTGACCTTAACACTTTTTTAAAAGGTAATGAGTCTGACAGATGAATGGCTAAACAAAATGTGGTGTGTGTGTGTGTGTGTGTGTGTGTGTGTGTGTGTGTGTGTGTGTGGTGGAATATTATTCAGCCATCAAAAAGAATGAAATCTTGTCATTTGCAATGACATGAATAGAACTACAGGGTATGCTGAGCAAAATAAGTCAATCACAGAAAGACAAATACCATATGATTTCACTCGTATGGTGGAATTTAAGAAACAAAACAGAAGAACGTAGTGGAAGGAAAGGAAAACTAAAATAAGATAAAAACAGAGAGGGAGACAAACCACAAGAGACTCTTATCTCTAGGAAACAAACTGAGGGTTGCTGGAGGGGAGGGGAGTGGGGGATGGGGTAACTGGGTGATGGGCCTTAAAGAGAGCACTTGATGGAATGAGCACTGGGTGTAGTATGCAACTGATAAAGCACTAAACTCTACCTCTGAAACTAATAATAAACTATATGTTAATTAAACTGAATTTATATAAAAATGTTTAAAAATATGATTTTTATGAATATGAGTCTTTTTCATCTCTTTTCTTCTGTGGTTCCCCCTTTCCCCTTTACATTTTCTTACAACTCATCTGCTGAAGAATCTGGGGCATTCAAGATGAGGGTTTGAAAATGGGCAATTAAAAAAATGACAGACAAGGGTACCTGGATGACTCAGTCAGTTAAGCATCTGACTCTTGATTTTGGTTCAGGTCATGATTTAGGGACGTTAAATTGAGCCCCGTGTGGGGCTTTGCACTCAGTACAGAGTATGCTTGAGATTTTTCTCTCTCCCTCTCCTTGTGCCCCTCTACCTGCACCCTCTCTTTCTCTCTCTCTCAAACAAATAAATAAAATAGGGAGACAAACCAAAAGAGACTCTTAATGTCATAAAACAAACTGAGGGGGGTTGGGGGGAGGGGGATTGGGAGAGGGTTGGTGGGGTTACATTATATGTTTAAATAAAAATAAAAATTTAAAAAATTAAAAAAAACAAATAAAATATTTTTAAAAAGAAAAAAAAACAACAGACAAATACATGAATTGGCTGTGTTTCTTTGACTTTCCTTGGCATTCATTTTCCAGGTGATGTTAGGGTCAGGGAGAGGGGAATAATATGAGTGGAGTGGGTATTAGTAGGGCCAGGGGATATTTCTTCAGCATGTGACAGTGTTTTCCAAGTTCCAGAGCCCCCTCCTCCCCTGCCACTCTACTGCAGGGCTTCACTAACAGGTGTGGCTGGGGGGTCACTGGCCCAGCCACCACCACCCCCCCCCCCAACGAGAGCTTCGGCTTGGAGTGGTAGATGGGAATGCTGCTGCAATCTGAAATGAAAAGGCCAAAGGCTTTATCCCTGTTAGGAGCAGGGCTGACAAGACAAAGGCAGCCTAGTAACCAGAGAAGCCAGTGGGGAGTCAGAACACCTGCCTGCTCTTCCGGCTTCCATCGTTGGTTTGCTGGGCCCCAAAAGCCTTCCTTCCCCACTCTGGGCCTCAGTTTCTCCCCTCGGCAGCGTGCAGATGTGAGCATCCATCTTATGGAAGCACGTGGTCACACATGTTTGCAAAGTCTCAGCTTCCCTGGGGAGGGAAGACACCTGTGTAAACAGAGCAGCGAGGCACCCTGTGCCTGTTGGCTGCGTTCTAAGGGAGGCATGGGTCCCAGACTGCAGCCCCGATACAGCGGGGGGGTGGGGACAATGCAGGCTCTGTTTGCCCAGCTGCAGCTCTCACCTTCTCCTCTGCTGCCCTCATTCTCTGTCCCCACCCACTTTCTCTGCGGGGGGGGGGGGGGGGGGGGCTGAGAAGCTGGGTTCCTATCAGAAAGTACCTAAGCACTTTTGGAAGCTCTGGTTTGCCTAAAATTCAGTTTGATGATAAAAAAATTCAAAACCACAAAGTGGGAATTTTTTTTTTGAATTTCCGGGATCATTCACCACCATGTGTGCTTCTGTGGAGAAGGAGAGAGTGGAGAGAAGACGTTGGTCCACCGGATGCTAAGCTAGCCCTGTCTTTTCCAGTGATGCTCAGGAAGAAGGCATATTGCTTTCTCCCTACAACATACTCACCAAGAAGCTCACATTGCTGGAAAGGAGTCCTTCAAGCTCATCTTAACTTGCATACATTCTGGCATGTGTCCTCAGTAAAGAAGAAGAGAGATATAACTGCCCCTCATTGGACTCATAAAGCTGCAGCTTGGGAAGAGTGGAGTATGAATTGGGAATCCATGTTTCCTTAAGACAGCTCAGAACTGCTTGACTTTCAAACTGTTATCTGACTGGGACGTTTTTTGCTTGATGTGATCCCAAACACAGACCAACACTACATATTCACTCAGCTCTGTAGATCAGCTTTTCTTTAGCATTGGACCAGACCACTGTTTCTGCTGAAACACTTGACATAACTGGACTGCAAAAAGTTATCTTTCTATGGAATTTTAAAGAATAATTTTGATAACACACTGTCAGGCCTGAGTGGTTTGGCCTAAACTCTTCTCCCTCACCAGCTGATTCTTGGCTGGGTTTGCTTAAATCTGTTTACTTGGTAAAAGTTCAGGGAGTTCTTAGGTGAATGATCATTACCTGTTAACTAAATGGGCTGGACACAGCTGGAGAGTTGATAATAGCTAGCAAGTATTTTCTGCTCATTGTTAATGGAGATACACTTGATCTGAACAAAGAGTGAGAGGGAAATCCAGAGTTTTGGAGACATAAAGGAGGGTGGGTCTGTGGATCCCTGGAAAGGAGAAGATGGGATGCTGGAAAAGGGAAAGCATATTCTAGAAGAAAAACATGACCTTCAAATTATTGTTCTTATCATTGTGGACTCTAAGTCAGCCATGCTTCCTGAGGAACCCCTCCAGCTCTATTCTAGACAATATAGAGAAGTCTATCATTTTCTGAAGAATCCCTCTGACAATTTTAGACAGTGTGGGGAAGTCTACCATTTTCTGGAGAACCCCACCAGCTGTAGTCTAGACAGTGTGGAAATATCTATCATTTTCTAGGGGCCTGAGGAAGACAGGAAGACCCCCTGGCCTGAGTGTTGTCCTTTGGAAAACTTAAAAGGTAGGAGAATTAATGTTCCCCATTCTAGCAACATGGGCCTAAAAGCCCCTTAAGGGTTTAATAGACCAGATTATGAGAATTTTTCAAGATTTACACAACAGGACTTTGAGGAATCTGACACTGTGAATGTCAGACTTAACCAACTATCAGTCCCCAGCTAGCTCTCTACTCCATTCCAATCCTCTGCTCCTGCTCATCTGGCCTCATTCTGTGCTCTGATTATCTTTCTTTACAGATTTTTCCTAAATTTTCCTGGATTATCTTCTCTGCCTTTTTACTACATGTAGCTCAAAGCTGTCTGCTTAGGTTTTGATGGTTCTTTCCTTTTTTACTCCCACTTTTTCTACTATTGCTCTTAGATGGTCCTTGTGCTTGAACTTCCTGGCATTTCCCACTGCTGTATCTGAGGTGTGGTTTTTCCCCCATGGCCTCAACTTGCTTCAGATCTCTGATCTCTCATCTTTAGCCCCATCTGCATGAACTGAGGGGGCTATTTAGACTACCAAGGAGTGTGTGGGGCAAGGGCCTGAGAGAAGCTGAGATCCCCTCAACCAGCAAATCAACAGATTGGCCAAGAGAAGCACTAGAAAGAAGCAATTAAAAAAAAAAAAAAACTGGAGGGGGGCTGTTTTGTTTTGTTTTGTTTTTAATTTTTAGAAATAAAAATTTAAGGAAAAACAACTGACAGAAGAAGTATAATTAAGAGGGAAAAGAGAGGGTAAGGAGGGAGAGGCAAAAAGCTAAAGAACATAAGAATGTATACACCAAGCAAGTCAATATTCTCTTTAAAAAGGGAAAGAGGGGGGACGCCTGGGTGGCTCAGTTGGTTAAAGCCTCTGCCTCCGGCTCAGGTCATGATCCCAGCGTCCTGGGATCGAGTCCCACATCGGGCTTCTTGCTCGGCAGGGAACCTGCTTCTCCCTCTGCCTCTGCCTGCCACTCTGTCTGCCTGTGCTCACTCTTGCTCTCTCTCTCTCTCTCTGAGAGAGAATAAATAAAATTAAATAAATAAATAAAATATTTTTAAAAAATAAATAAATAAAAAGGGAATGAGGGGAAGTCATTGGTCTGAGCTTGAGAGTTTACCTCCAAAGGTAGATTCAGAATAGATGTCCCTGTACCCTCCTGGGTCTACACAGGTCAGACAGAGTTTTCATTTGATCAGTGGAATTTGGAATTTAGACTTTTTCCTCTCCACTAAGGGTGTGTGTTGCAAATACCCTTTCCTGGAGACCTTTAAGAAGTGATGAAGTCTCTATTTGCCCAGGATCTATTGCAAGAGGACTTAAACCTGGTACTTTGTACTTCTAGACTATCTTCCAGTGTGAAGAGCTTAAACAGAGGGACTTCAGAGCCACCAAGCTTCCCACTTGCCTAAGAACTCTGTTAAGCTGAAGAATGGGTGTGATATTCTGAGGTTAAGAGAGCAAAGCAAAATGTTTTTCTCTGGCCCCCACGTTCCCAGGTACACTTAGGGTCTCTACCAGATTAAATAGTGTTCTCCCCTCCTAAAAAATCTGGGCCACCCAGAACTTGTGACTGTGGCTTTATTTGGAAATAGGGTCTTTGTAGATGTAATTGTTAGGATAAGGTCATATTGAATTAGGGTGGGCCTTACATCCAATATGACTGGTGTCCTTATAAGAGAAAATTTTGGAGAAAAAAGACACAGACACATAAAGGTAAAGGCCATGAGAAGGCAGGGGCCAGGGCTGGAGTGCTGTATCTACAAGTCAAGAAACACCAAGGATGTCAGCAGGCTCCAGAAGTTGGAAGAGACAAGGAAGGATCCCCTGCTACTCCATTCAGAGAGCACATAGCTCTGTCAACAACTTGATTTCAGACTTCTAGCCTCAAAACTGTGAAAGAGTAAATGTCTGTTGTCTTAAGCCACCTCGTCTGTGGGCTTTGTTATGACAGGTCTAGAAAATGAATACAGGGTTAGCCATATGAAGGCCCACAAAGGAACATTAATAAGACTTGCCTGGCCTTTGTCTGAGGACATCTTTCTGGCTGCCCCCAGGTCAAGGCCCCTGAGGGCCCCAAGCCATCATTCAGTTTTGAGTGACCCCCCTGACTGCTTCTTCCCCACTGTCTTGCCTTTCATTAAACAGGTACTTGTGGGGGGTTGTGGGCTAATGTGTCTGTTGCCTTTTAGTGCTGCATTTTATTTCTGTTTCACATAAATATAGAAGCCCACTTGGAGGGAAGCCTGCCTTGGCAGGAAGCTTTGGCAGTTCTGCAGCTTTGCATATCTCTCAAATGAGTTATGAGTGGATGGGGACCAGGAACTGGGCTTGGCTGGCTCTCTTGAGCCCCAAGTCCTCCCAGCAATTCCCCCAAACTCCCTTTCTCTTCCAGGAATAGAACGGCCACTCAGCCACTGCATGGGGAGAAAGGAGAGGGTATCACACACAACCCCCTAAGCTCCCTGCTTCTCACAAAACACTTCTTAAACAGTAGTGGAGAGCATTTTCAAGCTGCTGTTCTTTGTGCCTAAGCAGATTGTAAAGAAAATCTCCTGGCACAGCTGGGTTAGGGCTACTGGTCCATGACTTAAGAAGAGGAACATGTCAGACATGTGCTAGGAAATTTGACCAGGAAGCTGTAGAGACTTTGCAGGTGAGAGCAGGGGAGAGTCCCGGGCAGATGTCTAAGCCAGCGGAGTGGGTCTGGCCAATAGGGACATAGGACAGAGTCTTGAGGGCTTTTTTTTTTAAGATTTTATTTATTTATTTGACAGACTGAGATCACAAGTAGGCAGAGAGGCAGACAGAGAAAGAGGGGGGAAGCAGGCTCCCCGCCGAGCAGGGAGCCCAATGTGGAGCTTGATCCCAGGACCCTGGGCCCATGACCTAAGCCAAAGACAGACACTCCAACCCACTGAGCCACCCAGGCACCCTGAGTCTTAAGTTTTTAGTGGAGTATGTTTCCTCCCCCTACCATTGTCCCTATGATTTCAATCTCCCAAGCACCCAGAAAATTGCTTCTCCTATGAATAATAAACAAGGCTTGGAATTACTAGCACTATTTCTCTGTTCCAGGCACAGAATTCTAGAATATCAGGGGCTGCAAAGAACCTGAGGATCCCTGAAGACCAGTGGTCTCCAAATTGCAGTGTAGGCACTTGAGGAATTGAGCGAGGCAATCAGTTAGGATGTGGGAAGAAAATGTTGAATATCCCAGCTATGTTTATTTTGTTCTTAAAAAATAAAAAAGAACTTTATTAATAGCTCACAAGGATTGACTGGAATGAAGGTACACAATTTATCAATATGTATAAATTAGTTACGAATCTCTTACAATTAGTTTTGGTTACGCACTGTGATCAGTAAAAAATATAGTCTACCCTTCTGGTCCAGAGGCTTTCAAAATAAGTGCTGGGGGTGTGGAGGGGTGGTGTATAAAAACAGAGCATTTCTTGAGCAAGTGAGGGGTCTACTTAATCCTCTCTGGCCTCGTTAGGCAATTCAGCTCTGCTCCTATATGCTCTGCATTCTGAACTTTTACATTATGATGTTTTTGATAAAAGAGTTTTACTAAAAAAAAAGAAAGTTAGACAGAATAACTGAACTATTTCAGTTCCTTTATTTTTCAGATGGGAAATTTAAGGCCTAGGGGAAAAGTGATTGCTTTGGGTAACACAAGTCATTAAGGCCAAGTCCAAGGTTAAAACTCCCATTCTTAACTCTTAGTTCACTGTGTTTTCCAAATGAGCCATGTCTGCTGCAGACCATGCACCCTTTTTGAGTGAGCTTACTTTAAAAAAACAAGCCAGATGGAGAGGGACAGGCAAAGTGGGGTCTCTGGACCCCATTCCAGCAATGATCTGGAATCCCAGAATGGAGCCTTGGTCACTACAACTCTTCAAATTTAACTTTGTTGCCTCTCCTGGACTCTTCCTAAGAGGAGAGCAGCCTGGGTGCCCTCACTCATGACTGGACCCACAACAAACAGACTATCAACAGGCTTGACTACTTGGCCCCAGTGACTTTCCCTTTTGTTTCCAGAAGAAGGTCCTCATGTTCCTGGAACTTTGGGGATGTGGTGAGAATACAAAAATGAGAGATTGTCAGAGGCTTTCCTCATTGATCTATGTTGATTTTAAACAGGGAAAATATGGACCTTTCTCTGATTTTAAGCCCCAGTAATCACACAAAGTGATTTGTTTCCTTTGGGGATCATCAAATCTCCTGTCAATCTGTCCTCCATTTCCCAGACTCTCACCGTGTGTTGCTACCAGATCACTGCTCTCAAGTATTCCCAAATTCATTATGTTTTTAGGGAGTTTAATATATTCAAGGGTCTTTGAGAGATAAAAACCACCACAGGACAGGTCCTCTGCCTTTAAGGAAAATATTTTACAGATTAAAAAACAAGACCCAGGGGCGCCTGGGTGGCTCAGTGGGTTAAGCCTCTGCCTTCGGCTCGGGTCATGATCTCAGGGTCCTGGGATCGAGCCCCACATCTGGCTCTCTGCTCAGCAGGGAGCCTGCTTCCCCATCTCTCTCTGCCTGCCTCTCTGCCTACTTGTGATCTCTCCCTGTCTCTCTGTCAAATAAATAAATAAAATCTTTAAAAAAAAAACAAAAAACAAGACCCAGAAAAACTCACAAAGAATACAACTAGCCAAGAATACTGCTTCTGAGTGGGTACTATACAAATAGAGAATTCTTCCTTTCGCATTCAAACTCCTGAGGGTGGGGAATGTGTCTTAAATCAATATGCCTATTGCTTAGCAAATCATAGATGCTTAATAAATATGTTCAGCAGGTGAATATTAATTCAGCAAATAAATGAACAAATGAATAAGTGAATTCTTAAACAAATTAACACAGGAACCAGAAGAGAGGGGAATCATTTTGAGTGATCCAGGAAATTTCATTGTTTGAGAAGACTTTGAAGAATAACTGAAATCAGAAGAAAAGGAGACAGAGCATGTTTCAGGAGGTGAGAAACTACCCAGACAGATGGATATGGAATCAAAGAACCACTTTGCTTGTGTTGGGTTACGAACAGATTTGAAAATTGAATTTGGACCAGCTTGATAGGCCAGGAAACAAAACTAAGGAGTATGTTTGTTCCTGCAAACAAGAATGACTGGAGGGGCATCTGGGTGTTTCCGTCAGTGAGGCACCCGACTCTTGGTTTCAGTTCATGTCATGACCACATGGGTTGTAAGATCCAGCCCTAGGCTGGGCTCCATGTTCAGTGGGGAGTCTGCTTGAGATTCTCTCTCCCTCAGCCCCTCCTCCCTCATGCACACACACTCTTTCTCTCTCTCTTTCTTTTTCTCTCACTCTCAAATAAATAAATATTTTTTAGAAAGGAAAAAATTGCTGGAGGCCATTCTTGCTTGGAGGCCAAGCAAGAGGAAGGTATAATGAAACAATGTTTTAGGAAGGTACATTGGAGGTGATATAAAAGGAGAAGGGAGTTGAGGGAAATTGGAAGGGGAGTTGAACCATGAGAGACTATGGACTCTGAAAAACAATCTGAGGGTTTTGAAGCGGTGGGGAGTGGGAGGTTGGGGGAGCCAGGTGGTGGGTTTTATGGAGGGCACGTATTGCATGGAGCACTGGGTGTGGTGCATAAACAATGAATTCTGTTATACTGAAAAGAAATTAAATAAATTAAAAAAAAAATTTTTTTAAAGGTGGATGAGAGCAGGAAGGGATGATGCATCCCTTTCCTTATAAATCCTGTCCTTCCAATACAACATTTCTCCCTGACCTTCAATTTGACTCTAGCCTAAGACCCAAGGCAAGCTAAGAAAAGAAGGGCTTAATCTCTTGTCCTCATTTTTCTACCACCTGTTCAAGGGCCATCTTTTCTCTTTAGGTTTTCCATGTGGCTCAGTATGATTTAGCACCTAAATCTTCCTGCTGAAACAAGTCAACTCAATTTTTTAAATAGCCACATTAGCCAAAAGTGCTAATGTTTCAACCAACTCACTCTCTGATCAGATCATCTTTAATACTTAACCACGGCCAGTCCAAGTCAGGGTAAATAATCTGCAACCCCTTCTCTTCATTTTCTCTGCCTCAAGCATGCTTGTCCTACTCGACTCTACTTTGGTTGCTTCTATCATGGCTTACCTCCCTGGTTCTTCTCTTCTACTCAGAAGTGTGCCTTCTCTTTAAAATAACACTGGGATATGCACCCTGAGCACTAGCGAGGCAATGTTTATTAAACCGGCATGCTTCTTCTCAGATTCCCACTGGGAGTTCTTTTAGATCTGTCAAAAAAAATTCTAACCAGCAGCTTGAGTTATAGCCACTGTTTTCTTAAGGCCTCTGAACAACTTCAGCTGAACCCAAGGATCCAGAACATACACCGTTTATCCCAAATAATGTTCTATAAAGGCACATCTACCCAACAGAAGGAGCCTCTCCAGAGAAATCTATTTAATTTGGCCACTCTCCCTCATATCTTCCATCTATTTTTATTAGTAATGTTAAATATTTCCCTTTTTTGCCTGATAGCATGCTAAATCAGGAGGCCTAAGCAACATCATTATGTCTTTACAGCATTGTTTCAATGTGGTCTTTGGATATCAATTATAACACCTTGTGCTCACAATTGGAGAACAGTGTGGAGATTCCTTAAGAAATTAAAAATAGAGCTTCTCTATGACCCTGCAATTGCACTACTGGATATTTACCCCAAAGATACAGATGTAGTGAAAAGAAGGGCCATCTGTACCCCAGTGTTCATAGCAGCAATGGCCACAGTTGCCAGACTGTGGAAAGAATCAAGATGCCCTTCAATGGTCGAATGGATAAGGAAGATGTGGTCCATATACACTATGGAGTATACACACTATGGAGTATATACACTATGGAGTATTATGCCTCCATCAGAAAGGATGAATACCCAACCTTTGTATCAACATGGACGGGACTGGAAGAGATTATGCTGAGTGAAATAAGTCAAGCAGAGAGAGTCAATTATCATATGGTTTCACTTATTTGTGGAGCATAAGAAATAACACGGAGGACATGGAGGATGGAGAGGAGAAGGGAATTGAGGGAAACTGGAGGGGGAGATGAACCATGAGAGACTGTGGACTCTGAAAAACAATCTGAGGGTTTTGAAGGGGCAGGGGTGGGAGGTTGGGGGAGCCTGGTGGTGGGTATTATGGAGGGCATGTATTGCATGGAGCACTGGGTGTGGTGCATAAACAATGAATTCTGTTACATTGAAAAGAAATTAAATAAAAAATAATAATAATACCTTGTGCTGAGAGTGATATATATACAAGAAACTACTTTTTGGATTTAAGAGGACACCTACTGCATGGACTACCAGAATTTGGGTAGAAGTCTAGAAGGCAAGCACCATGTCATATTTATTTTTGTAGTATGAGTGCTTGACATAAGCTATGGGCTCAGTAAATGACTATTAAATAAGTGGATAAACCATGAATTACTGCAAGATGTAGTTCGCTTAATTCCAGTTGTTTCAACCATCCCAGTCCTTTCCAGTTTTAATCTATACCACCTAGATTCATATGTCTATAGCTTTATTAAAGTGCATACTTTTGTATATTTTTGTATTGACGCTTTATGCATTTTTCTCATAGGAATCCTTAGTATATCACTGACAGATTAAGGATGGTCACAAATTCTTTGTCACTCTTCCCTTTAAAGGGGGGGGGGGTAATTTCTCTCCCCTTGAATCCAAGGTTAGCAGTGACACTTTTGACCCACAGAGAATAGCAGAAATGATACTATATCAGTTCAGATCTGATCTTTAAAAAGATTAATTGCTCCTACCTCCATCTCTTGGAGTCTTTTGCTGACATTATGCCTACCATACTGAAGAGACCAGGACCCCAGATGACCTAGCCTTCTAACTGTCCCCATCAAGGTGCTGGGCTTGAGAGTGAAACCAACCTGGACACTTCAGACAACACAGCCACTCTGCTGTGAAAAGCCCACATAACATAAGCCATATGAGGACAATCCATTTGACAGCCCCAGCTGAACTCCCAGACAATAGCCACCATTAATCGTCAACTACACAAGGGCACCATTTTGGATACCTGGCTCACTAAAACCTCCACATAATTGCAGCCCCACCCAGCCAGTACCTGACTGTAACTTCATGAAAGATTGCAAACAAGAACTACCAGAGCCCAGTGTACATACAGAACTGTGAATTACACTGATGAATTACTTTTTTAAGCCACTAAGTTGCAAGGTCATTTGTTATACAGAAGTAGATAACAAGAACACACTTCCATGTAAATGGAAGCTGAAATGAAGGGCAGGGATTCTGCATTGGCCTTTACTCTGAGGTTTCTACAATGCCTCCTAGAGGGCTTTGTCTTCAGCTGAGGGAGGATAGTGCATATCACTTTACAGACAGAAGGACCAAAAATAAATAGGACCTCCTCTTTGTAGGGGCTATGAATAACTCCATATCAGCATGGCTGGCATGTATCTGCCACCTGCCTTCATGGTATCCTAGCACTGGGAGACTGTGGACAGCACCTAATCCATCCCCCTGCCTCCTAATACAACTACTCCCTAAAATAAATCCTACTCAAGAACTCCACTGGTGTTTCTTCTCCTTCCTCTTATCCTTCTTCTCCCCCCCCCATCCTCCTCCTTCTCTTCCTCCTCCTTCTCTTCCTCCTTTGATCCCAAGAAAAGGAGATCTTGCAGTTACCTTTGGAGATGCATTCCAGCAAGTCATAAATCTTAATTAAAGCATTCTAACAGATGCTTCACCTCAATTCCTCCAGATGCAGCTTCAGTCCTTCCTTCTGCTTCTTCACCTTGTCTTCTGCCTTTATTTTACCAAATGATAAGGAGTAGTGAAGGAAAAATGACTCCCAAACTCCTCTTGGTTTTTCTTCCATGGATGTGAAGGGATGTGTCACTTCATTCTTTTAGGGAAGCTGGAATGTTGTCATTCAGACACCCCAGTTTTCTGATCTGAAAAATGCAAGATAAAACTACCTGCCCTGCTTACTTGAAAGAGTTGATAAAAGGATAACACCGAGGTTGCCTATGGGAAAACACTTCATAGTCACTAAAGCATTCTATAAATTCATGGAATCCTGGGCTGAGTTTGCTGCTGGCTTAATAAATCTCACAGAGAAAGTTAATTAGTTGTTGCCTAGGGCTGGGGGTAGGGGGGAATGGAAGAGTTGGGGAATGATAGCTAAGGAGTGCAGGATTTCTTTGAGGGATAATGAAAATATCCTAAAAGTGTGTTGATACACAACTCTGGGAATATAGTAAAAGCTGCGAAATTGTGCACTTGAAACAGGAGAATTGTATGCTATATGAATTATATCTTAATAAGGCTGTTTAAAAAAAGGAAATCTCAAAGCTTTCATCTCTTTTCTGGATTTGCATTACTCTTTCTTCTTGGGGGTCTTTCGTCATTTGTCATTCCCTGAGCCCCATCAGCCATATATATGCCTTGTCCCTCATCTCCAACACTTGGATTATTTCTGTATTGGGTTCTCCCCATGAAGAAGGCCTGTCCTCTACCAAAAGCAGAGAACAAGAGAAGAAATGATTAACATCAAGTGAACAGCAAACATAGACAAGACAAAATGCAGTGGTTAGAATCTGAGATATGACATTACAAAGTAGATTATAGTTCTTAACAAAGACTGCCAAAATAGGGCCTAAAAAAGATATTCAGCTGAGGAAGGCTTACAGATCTTACAACTGGGTTATGGAACTCAGAGATGAGGGGCAATAAGTCCATCTTCATCTTAACTTTAAAGACACTCTCCTCCCACCTTGCCTCTTTTTCATCTCCTGGCAATGCTGAGGAATGAAGAGAAAGAGGTTTGAGAACACAGCTCATAGCTTGCCTCAGTTTCCCCTGCCATATTCCCCAGGTCTGTCTTGATCTAGAGAGAAACTTCTCTGAGGCAGCCATGAGAAACAGGTCAGAGGGCGGAAGTCCAGGAGGGCAGTAAGGCCTCCAGAAATCAAGGGTGATTTTAGGTCACTGATGGTCTCTGGCCAAAGAACTGCCCCTCCACTGGCCCCAGCATGGCGCTTCCAAGGCCCTGACAATGATGGAGTACTCCTTAGGGAGGCCTTTCAGAAAGATCTCATGTCCACAGGACCCAAGCTGACATGCTGTTTTAGGGTCTCAGCCTGTTTCAGAACACAATCTGGCCTAGGATCAGTACTCCACAAACTCCAAAAATAAAAATGAATCTGATTCTTGAGGAGCACATGGGGGCAGTGGTATCACTCACCCTGGTTCATGACAGCCAATACCCTGACCCTCAGCCCCACCCAGCACCCCCTTCCTCCCCCACCTGCCACTCTCAACTCCATCCAGACCCTCATCTTGCCAGCACGAAGTCAACAGAACAGGATTTGGACAGCTGGAATAATCATCATCCCTCACTGAATGTCTCCGATTCCTGCGGAGCCTGCCCTGTGCCCTCTCCCTACCCCCCACACCCCTGCGGCCTCGCACTCAATTCGTTCTTCTCCTGGCACCAACAGCTATTTTCCACCACCCTGCCTGGCCTGCATCCAACCCACTGCCCCAAGGGGTTTTCACTCCCCACTTCATCTGTCTCCTTCATGCTCCTCCTGCTGGAACTGGATCTTCCAGCTCTATTCTGGATTCTTTCCACTGCCCTCTCTTTGACAGGGCGGTTTGCTTCTTCAGCCTGCCTTGCATCTCCCTAGCCTCTAATGAGCCTCTCTAAAATCCTTCAGTGTCAGGTGTAGAGCTACGGTCAGTAACTATGGTCTTTTTTTCCCCCCAGTGAATTCCTCATCCTTTTCCTCCTCCGCCCTGCCACAGAAAATAGAGCTTTATGAAATGAGGGCCTTGTTACCTTCTGTGCCTGATAGAGGTCCTCTAGTCTTCTCTGTGATGCCACTGTCACTAGGGAGAAGTAGGGATAACTCCTCTCTTTGTAGGACAGAAGCCTGTCCACAGACTTCTCATCCATTCTTTTGCCGATTTTTCACTCCCATCTTCTCCCTTGGCCCATACACTGATAGGACAAGCATAGTCCTCACTTCTATTATTTTAGTAAACATTCATCCATAGGACTTGGTGCTAAACTTCCCCATGGGTACTAGCCACTCTGGCTACTGATCAGTTTCTATCTTTGGATGACTCTGTAGCTTGGGACAGTGCCCTCTTTTTCTAAACCTGGGAATGCTAGGTCTTAGGCCCTCTGTATTCAGTTGGCTTCTCTCTTCTCCATATTTTTTTGAGAAGGTTGCACTTCATTTTCTCTACATTAGACCTAATTTCCCAAAGTCTCATTTCTTTTTCTTTTTTTTTATGTTCAGTTAGCCCCTGTATTGTACATAATTAGTTTTTGATGTAGTGTTCAATGATTCATTAGTTAAGTATAATGCCCAGTGCTCATCATAGTACATACCCTCCTCAATACCCATCACCCCATTACCTCCTCCCCCGACTCTTCTTTTCTCTGAATCCCTCAGATTGTTTCCCAGGTTCTGTAGTCTCTCAAGGTTCATCTCCCTCTCTGATTTCTTCCCCTTTAGATTTCCCTCTCTTCCCCTATGGTTCTCCGTGCTACTGCTTATGTTCCACATATGAGTGAAACCATATGATAATTGTCTTTCTCAGCTTGACTTACTTCACTTAACACAATCCCCTCCAGTTCAATCCATGTCTATGCAAATGGTGGGCATTCATTATTTCTGATGGTTGAATAATATTCCATTGTATATATGTACCACATCTTCTTTACCCATTCATCTGTTGAAGGGCATCTTGTCTCCTTCCATAGTTTGGCTATTGGGGAAATGGCTGCTATGAACATTGGGGTGGGTGTGCCCCCTTTTTTCACTATGTCTATATCTTTGAGATAAATACCTAGTAGTGCAATTGCTGGGTTGTAGGGTAACTCTTTTCTTAACATCTTGAGGAAACTCCATACTGTTTTCCAGAATGGCTATACCAGCTTGCATTCCCACCAACAGTGTAAAAAGTCCTCTTTTCTCCACATCCCCACCAACATTTATTGTTTCCTGGTTTGTCAATTTTTGCCATTCTAACTGATATAAGGTGATATCTCATTGTGATTTGATTTGTATTTCCCTGATGGCTAGTGAGTTTCACGTGTCTGTTAACCACTTGTATGTCTTCTTTGGAGAAGCGTCTGTTCATGTCTTCTGCCCATTTCTTGACTGGGTTATTAGTTTTTTGAGTGTTGAGTTTGAGAAGTTCTTTATAGATCTTGGATATCAGCCCTTTATCTGTAATGTCATTTGCAAATATCTTCTCCCATTCAGTGGGCTGCCTCTGAGTTTTGTTGACTGGTTCCTTTGCTGTGCAGAAATTTTTATCTTGATGAAGTCCCAAAAATTCATTTTTGGTTTGTTTCCCTTGCCTCTGGAGTCATGTCTTGAAAGAAGTTACTGTAACCCAATGTCAAAGAGGTTACTGCATATGTTCTCCTCTAGGATTTTGATGGATCCCTGTCTCACATTGAGGTCTTTCATTCATTTTGAGTTTATCTTTGTGTATGGTGGAAAGGAATGGTTCAGTTTTATTATTTTACATGTAGCTGTCCAATTTTCCAAGCACCACTCCTTGAAGAGACTTTCTTTTTCCCACTGGATATTTTTTCCTGATTTGTCAAAGATCAGTTGACCATAGAGTTGAGGGTCCATGTCTGGAGTCTCTATTCTCTTCCATTGGTCTATGTGTCTGTTTTTGTGCCAATGTCATGCTGTCTTGGTGATCACAGCTTTGTAATATAGCTTGAAATCAGGCAATGTGATGTCCCCAGCTTTGTTTTTCTTTTTCATCATTCTGTTGGTGGTTCAGGGTCTTTTCTGCTTCCATACAAATTTCAGGGTTTTTTGTTCCAGCTCTTTGAAAAATACCAGTGGTATTTTAATGAGGATGGCATTGAAAGTGTAAATTGTTCTGAGCAGGATAGACATATTAACAATGTTTATTCCTCCAATTCATGAGCATGCAATGATTTTCCATATTTTTGTGTCTTCCTCAATTTCTTTCACAAATGTTCTATAGTTTCTAGAATATAGATCCTTTACCTCTTCAGGTAGGTTTATTCCTAGGAATCCATAGGAATATGAATTCCTATGGTTTTTGCTGTTACTGCGAATGGAATTGATTCCTTTATTTCTTTTTCTATAGTTACATTATTAACATATAGAAAAGCAGCTGAGGGACGCCTGGGTGGCTCAGTTGGTTAAGCGGCTGCCTTCAGCTCAGGTCATGATCCCAGCGTCCTGGGATCGAGTCCCACATCGGGCTCCTTGCTCGGCAGGGAGCCTGCTTCTCCCTCTGCCTCTGCCTGCCTCTCTGTCTGCCTGTGCTCGCTCTCTCTCTCTAACAAATAAATAAATAAAATCTTTAAAGAGAGCTTTATTAAAAAAAAAAAAGAAAAGCAGCTGATTTCTGTACATTGATTTTGTATCCTGCCACATTGCTGAATTGCTGTATGAGTTCTAGCAATATGAGGGTGGAGTCTTTTGGGTTTTCCACGTAAAGTATCATGTCATCTGTGAAGAGGGAGTTTGACTTCTTCTTTGCAATTTGGATGCCTTTTTTTTCTTTTTGTTTTCTGATTACTGAGGCTAGGACTTCTAGCACTATGTTGAACAATAGTGGTGACAATGGGCATCCCTGTTGTGTTCCTGATCTTAAGGAAAGCTCTCAACTTTTCCCCATTGATAATGATATTCACTGTGGGCTTCTCATAGATGGTTTTTATGATATTGAGGAATCTTTCCTCCATCTCTATACTCTGAAGAGGTTTAATCAGGAACAGATATTGTATTTAGTCAAAAACCTTTACTGCATCAATTGAAAGGATCATATGGTTCATGTCTTTTCTTTTATTGATGTCATCTATCACATTGATTAATTTGCAAATGTTGAACCAAAGTCCCATTTCAAAGAATCATGAAAATCATCTTTACTCAGCATCCCCTTACAAAAATCCAAAACACTTTTGACTTCACAAAATGCTTTCAATTGGCTCTCTCTTCACTTTTGAAAATAGTTAGTCCATATATTTATAACTATAAATATATATATATATAAATTTGACCTTGAGACAGAAAGTACAAGTTCTAGTCCCAGCCCCACTACAAATCAGCTGTATAATATTGAATAAACTGGATCACCTCTTTGAGCTTTAATTCCTAAATTTAGGGGGTTGAATTAGATAATTACCAAGGTCCTTATAAACTCTAATTTGCTGTCATCCCTTTATGACTTCTTCAAGAATATCGATTATATTTTTAGCAATTACTTATCAATATAACTTCAAAAAGAAGAATTACAATAGACCTTGCTTTTTCTTTTAACATAGAAGTTATTTTAGTCTACAATGTTTAATTCCTGGATCTTTTAAAAATATTTTCTTCCTTAAGAAATATCTATACCCAACATATGGCTGGAACTCATAGCCCTGAGTTCAAGCATCACATGCTGTACCTATGAGTCAGCCAGGTGCTCCCAGTTCCTGAATCCTATAGAGTGTCCACCTGGGTGGACTTGATCAAGTACTTAAGCTCTTTAAATCTAAGTTATCATACCTGTAAAATGAGTATAACGGTACTTAGGTTATAATGTATGTAAGCACCTAGCATGGTGAGTAGCACATAGTGAGGGTTCAATAAATGTCAATTATCATCCATGCATTTATCATTCATTTTCATTACTTCTATGATCCCTATTAAGTGGAACTAAAAATGCCTCTGTGATAACCAGTTTGGTTGTGATTGTAGGAGCTAGTATGTTTGGCAAATAAAGTCTATTCCCATCATCTGTGAATCTCCTTGTTTAGTTCCCATTCCCAAACTGGGATTCCAAATGGCACCATCAAGATTAGATGCTTTCACATGGATAGATTTGTTCTCTGCCACATTCTGAAACTCAATATTAATGAGTTTTAGATTATTGGTCAAACCTATATTCTCTACCCATATTGGGGGTAACTGAGAGCTGACCAACTATATTTAATCAAAAATTTTCTTGGATTTGCAACTTAGTTTGAATTCTTTGTGTTCATACACCTGGAACTCCTGGAAACCAACACAAAGAAAAAGACAGAATACCCAATAGAAAAATGGGCAAAGATATGAACAGGCACTCACAGAAGAAATTTAATTGCCTAAACAGAATAAAATGAGACAAACTCATTTGTAACTGAGATACACAAATAAAATAACAATAACATATCATTTTATACCCAACAGATAGGCAGACATTATTAGAAAATTGGGTAAGTCAAGATATTTGTGAGGCTGTGGGGACAAAGTTATCCTTACATACTCTGATGAGATTGTAGGCTAATGTAGTCATTATAAAGAAGGTCTGATAGCACACAATTAAATCAGGTTTATGTTCAGATGTTCTCTATGACTCTATGATATTCTCCACACTCCTGAGTAATATCCTAGAGAAATTCTGCACAGGCTTTTAGTAAAAATCTGTGAGATTATATTAACAGAGTATTGCTTTTTTGTAGCAGAAAATTGGAGGCAATTTGGGGGCTCATTCCTAATATGGTAGATATGCATTATGGAATACAATACAGTCCATGAGATCTACAGCAGAGAGCCAATAACATGCCTTTTGACACCCCTCCCATCCCCACTCACAAGAGACTATGAAAAATAATTTTTGTTTTTATTATTGCAAACTTAATTCATACTTACTGGAGCTTTTTTTTTTTTTTACAATCCACATAAAGAAAACAAGAAAAGAAAAAAGTCATTTTGAATCTTACCACCCAGATATAAACATAAGTGATATTTTGGTGCATATATCCATGGAATTTTTTCCTGTGCAATTACATATATATATATATATACATATACATATATATATGTATATGTATATATATATATCTACCTAGCATACTTAATTTGGAGCATACTGTCACTCTACTTTTTAATCTTCTTTTGTCATTCAACATTATATAGCGAACAGCCTTTTATCCCTCTGTGTCTGCTAAGAGCTCAACAGGAAACAGATGGCACACTCGAAATAGGATGAGTCCAGAAGGGTTTTGCTCACAAAGGACTATTTACAAAAGTGTGGGTGGGGTGTAGATAAGGTGACCATGCAAGCACAGTTGCCTGGGGATAATCCTGGGGAAAATCTGTCATTTGAATATCATATCCAGTGTGACATTTCCTAGATTCTCCATGTTTTAATGAGTCTTATTATTCATGTTGGACTGAAATCATGTGGGATGGGAATGGAAAACTCCCTTTTATACTGTCAGTATCTGCCATGGTGTCATCTAGCATCTGTGAGATTTGTATGCATTGAACATCGATCTGAAGGCTACCTGTGATAATGATCTCTCTTTCTCTACCATCTCCAGACCCAATGTAATTAATGCCTCTTTCCAAGAGAAGTTTTCCAGGTACCCACCAATCATATTTTCTTTAAAGTGTACCTGGACACAAACACACAGGGATAACATCTCCTAGTCCCAGGTCATTGGAGTCTACAGCCATTTGGCAGTAGAATGTGACAAAACAGAAATGCTCACAACTAATGGATAGCAGTCAACCAACAAGATGATTGTAAAAGGTGAGAAATCACATATAGTGATGTATGCAGGAAATACACACTGAGTGACAAAACATGCTACATTAGCTTTGTTATTTCTTTTGGGTACAAAATAAGCTGAAACTATTTATTTATTTTTATTGTTTGGTAAACTTCTTATTTTTCAATAACTTTTCCACCAGTAGTGACCTATAGTGACCTATAAAAAAAAACCTAAGCTCACAATGAATGAAAAATTAAGTTCTGAATTTCCATTTCTCAAGAAAGTTAATGATGGGCATGTAATTTGCTCATGTTTGTTGACATTTATTGTCCACCACAAGGAATAGTCACATTACTAATCAAAGGAAATATGAAAGACACGAATATGGTTTGGAAATACTGCCATCTATTTCATTAAGAAGTATTTTTTTAAAGACCATGAGCCAAAACAATAATTTTACACATTATAGCAAAAGGCCATTTACAAATCTGTGAACAATGATTCTTTATGACTTTGCATTTAGATCAAATAAATGTTCTTTTAACATTTTGTTCTTTTTCAGTTTCAGATTTTCTTGTATGTGAACAAAAAAATAAAGTGACATATTTCAATCTGTTGACTCCATTAGCTGAAAATGAAAATGGTAAATGACTAAATTATTCCAGTTTTATATTGTATATTCAGATAATTCAAATAGGAAATCAGTTATCTGAATTTTTTAAAAAACTCTATTTTTAAATTCAAGTCATACAATCACACTAAAACTTTGGAAATTTAATCTGACATGATTATAGATTGTAGATATTTTAAATTCAGTTAAGAAGTCCAACATTAAAGATAAAATTGTTCGCCATGTATGGCTTCTTTGGAGAAGTGTCTCTGCCCATTTTTTGATGTGATTATCTGTTTTGTGTGAGTTGAATTTGAGGAGTTCCTTATAGATCTTGGATATCAGCCCTTTGTCTATAGTGTCATTTACGAATATCCTCTCCCATTCCATGGGTTGCCTCTTTATTTTGTTGACTGTTTCCTTTGCTGTGCAGAAGCTTTTGATCTTGATGAAGTTCCAAAAGTTCATTTTTGCTTTTGTTTCCTTTGCCTTTGGAGACATATCTTGAAAGAAGTTGCCATGGCCAGTGTCAAAGAGGTTACTGCCTATGTTCTCCTCTAGGATTATGATAGATTCCTGCCTCACATTAAGGTCTTTTATCCATTTCCAGTTTATCTTTGTGTATGATGTAAGAGAATGGTCGAGTTTCATTTTTCTATACATAGCTGTCCAATTTTCCCAGCACCATTTATTGAAGAGGCTGTCTTTTTGCACTGGATATTTTTTTCCTGCTTTGTTAAAAATTAGTTGACCAGGGAGTGCCTGGGTGGCTCAGTGGGTTAAAGCCTCTGCCTTCCACTCAGGTCATGATCCCAGGGTCCTGGGACTGAGCCCCGCATGAGGCTCTCTGTTTAGCAGGGAGCCTGCTTCCTCCTCTCTCTCTCTCTCTCCCTCTGCCTGCCTCTCTGCCTACTCGTGATCTCTGTCTGTCAAATAAATAAATAAAATCTTTTAAAAAAAATTAGTTGACCATAAAATTGAGGGTCCATATCTGGGCTCTCTACTTTGTTCCACTGGTCTATGTCTGTGTTTTTGTGATGGTACCATGCTGTCTTGGTGATCACAGCTTTGTAGTAAAGCTTGAAATCAGGCAACATGATGGCCCAGTTTTGTTTTTTCTTTTTCAACATTTCCTTAGCAATTCAGGGTCTCTTTTGGTTCCATACAAAATTTAGGATTGTTTGTTCCAGCTCTTTGAAAAATGCTCATGGAATTTTGATCAGTATGGCATTGAAAGTATAGATTGCTCTAGGCAGTATAGACATTTTAACAATGTTTATTCTTCCAATCCATGGGCATGGAATGCTTTTCCATCTTTTTGTGTCTTCTTCAATTTATTTCATGAGTGTTCTATAGTTCCTCGAGTACAGATCATTTACCTCTTTGGTTAGGTTTATTCCCAGGTACCTTATGGTTCTTGGTGCTACAGTAAATGTAATCAATTCCATTTCCCTTTATATATTTCTATATATCTATATCAATTCCCTAATTTCCCTTTCTATATTTTCACTGTTAGTGTGTCAGAAAGTAACTGATTTCTGTGCACTGATTTTGTATCCTGCCACATTACTGAATTGCTGTATGAGTTCTAGTAGTTTGGGGTGGAGTCTTTTGGGTTTTCCATATAAAGTATCATGTCATCTGCAAAGAGAGAGAGTTTGACTTCTTCTTTGCCAGTTTGCCAGTTTGAATACCTTTTATTTCTTTTTGTTGTCTGATTGCTGTTGCTAGGACTTCTAGTACAATGTTGAACAACAGTGGCCAGAGTGGACATCCTTGTCATGTTCTTGATCTCAAAAGGAAGGCTGTCAGCTTTTCCTCACTGAGAATGATATTTGCTATGGGTTTTTCATAGATAGATTTTATGACGTTGAGGAATGTTCCCTCTATCCCTATACTTAGAAACATTTTAATATGGAATGGATGCTGTATCCTGTCAAATGTTTTTTCTGCATCAATTGAAAAGATGATGTGGTTCTTTTCTCTTCTCTTATTGATCCATTCTATCACACTGATATGTGAATGTTGAACCACCCTTGCATCCCAGGGATAAATCCCACCTGGTTATGATGGATAATCCTTTTAATGTACTTTAATGTACTGTTGGATCCTATTAGTGAGGATCTTGTTGAGAATCTTGGCATCCATATTCATCAGGGATACAACCTTATACCAGTTAGAATGGCCAAAATTGACAATGTAAACAATAAGTGTTGGAAAGGATGTGGAGAAAGGAGAACGCTTTTTTCACTGTTGGTGGGAATGCAAGTTGGTGCAGCCACTTTGGAAAACAATGTGGAGATTCCTTAAGAAATTAAAAATAGAGCTACCCTATGGCCCTGCAATTGCACTACTGGGTATTAACCCCAAAGATACAGATGTAGTGAAAAGAAGGGCCATCTGTACCCCAATGTTCATAGCAGCAATGGCCACAGTCGCCAAACTGTGGAAAGAGCCAAGATGCCCTTCAAGAGATGAATGAATAAAGAAGATATGGCCCATATATACTATGGAGTATTATGCCTCCATCTGAAAGGATGAATATCCAACTTTTATATCAACGTGGAGAGGACTGGAGGAGATTATGCTGAGTGAAATAAGTCAAGCAGAGAGAGTCAGTTATCATATGGTTTCACTTACTTGTGGAACATAAGGAATAACATGGAGGACATTGGGAGCTGGAGAACAGAAGTGAATTTGGGGAAATAAGAAGAGGAGATGAACCATGAGAGACCGGGGACTCTGAGAAATAAACTGAGGTTTTTGGAAGGGAAGAGGGTGGGAGGTTGGGAAAGTCTGGTGGTGGGTATTAAGGAGGGCACGTATTGCATGGAGCACTGGGTGTGGTGCATAAACTATGAATCTTGGAACACTGAAAAAAAAATTAATTTTAATTCAAAAAAAGATAAAATTGTTTGGGTAATGGTAACATGCATACAAATTTTGATAAAGAACAACATCGGAGTAAAAAGAGTGTTCTTCATAATGAAGAAACCTATGTAGCAAAAATATACTTAGAATTGGTTAGAGTACACACATAATTCTTAATTATTTTTAAAAAGTCTATAATTCAAATAGAAGCTGTGGTTGTCAAAACATGCCTTGTCTAAAGTAGGAGAGTGGATCTGGAGGGCAAACAGAACATATCTGGCAACTCCCTAAATGCTCTTCTCCCAGAGTAGCTTTTAAACTATTTTTAACTATGAATCTTTGGTTCAAATTAAATCATACATGAAGCCTACTTTATAAAACAGAAAAGTACCTAACAAATATGTGCCATCCAAAACCCGCATCCCCACCCCAGAGGACCTCATGGAGAATTGCTTAAAAACCACTGTTCTATGACATGAGTTTAAATGTCTGCTTAGCCTGTGGATCCATGTACTATAATTCATTAAGACAATCATTGGGCTTTTTTCATTAGAAATTTCCAAGTTTCAAGTTTTTTCTTATAAGTAGTGCTGTGATTAACATCTTCACAGCTATATCTTGGCATGGACATTAATTATTTGCTTAAAAATATTACTAAAAGTAGAATGATTCGTTATTGTTTCTTGACATTTTTGTTTCTTGATGTGTGTTGCCTCGTTCCCCTTTCAAAACACCATGCATCTTAACATTACAATTTACTGTGCTTGGAAGTCTCAGTCACTCTACACTCGGCCAACACTTGGTATTACTTTTTTTAAAAAATATTTTTGCCAAAAAAAAAAAATTTGCCACTTTTTTAGACACAGAGAAGTCACATCTCATTGTGATTTCAATTTGTAAAACAATTTTGTTTTCACCACCTTTTCTCTATTTTTGTCACCCATTTAAATTCCTTCATTAGTTATATACATTTCTTTGCTACTGATTTGTAAGAGCTCTTTATATATAAGATATGTGTAACAAATTTTTCCTGTGTGTGTGTTTTTTATGGAATTATGAGGCATACAAAAGCCTTGCAAGTTACAGAATCACATCAATCACTGTCATTTTGTGAATTTCTCCCCTTGATGTTGTGCTTAGAAAGTCTTTCTACACCCCAAAATAGGATGTCTTAAATGAGTTACTCTGATTTCTTCCTCCCTTACGAATAAGTAGACATGAGAAGCAGAAAGGACAAAGAAAAAACTCTGTGAGAACATGGACCCAAAAAAGGTGGGTGGGGAGTAGGGAACTCTCAATGCAGCCAGAACATGTGGGTGAACTTTAGACATTTTGCTGTCAGGATTTAAAAGCCAGAAGAACTCGTGATCTTGAAGAATAAAAGATTCACTTCTCATTCTTCTATTTTAATTCATTAAAGCAAGCCTGGGGTGAAGGCAGGGATCAGGATAAGATGGTTTCCAAGGGGCATGGCTTCCCAAAGCAACAGGGCTCTGGGCCCAGACCTACAGGCTTGCCTACCTCAGGAGGGCTTTCTGGCTCTCTGAGACAGGATGAATCCCATGTGAAATGTAAGAGTCCCAGCAATGTTAATATTCTGGCTAAAGGATCTCTTGTTGCCTGATGCAGAAGAAATAACAGTTTGGCTAAAAAGGCAAAAGAGAGAGAGAGGGGTCTAGAAAAAAAGTTGGATAGGGCAGGGGGCCCTGTGAAGGGAGGGAGGAGGAGAGTCCTCTCACCCCCCACCCCCATGCACCTGGTGAAGCCTCTGCCCTCAAGGGACCACTCCTTCCCTGGCCAGCTGGTGTTTTCCCATCCGCCCCAGGCCTGGCCCCAGGCCATAGACATGCTCAGGAGGGATGTCTATCCTGGAAAGATCTCTGCAGATGCTATTTTGATAAAACTCTAATCCCTCCCCCGCCCCTTCTCCCCCTTAACCTCTCCATGTCTAGCCAGGGCCTTTGTGTGTTTATGTGCCTCTGTGTTTGGGGAAGTGTGGTAGGATGGAGGGCAGGATAGCTTAATAACCAGCAAACACAGGCTCCGGTTACATGGAGTGGATTAATGCAATGAAGTGGCTGCTTGGTCCCAGCTATTGAAGGCAGGTAGACACTGTAGAGAAAGGTTTTCAATCCTCTGGAAACATAACATGACAAGAGGGGTTGGGTGGAATACTGCTGTTAATGCATCAAAAATGTTCCCCTACATAGAGAGATTTCATTTTACTTTTCCTTCCTTTCCCCACTCCCCATAGAGTTGCCAGATAAAATACAGCATTCCAAGTTAAATTTGTATTGCAGATAAACAACAATGCATGGAACATACTTCTAAATCTATCTAAATAAATATGAGTATAAATATATATATTAAGAAACTCTCACTGTCTATGTATATTCCCATTCTCTGGCAAACCCCACTCATTCACTCACTCTTGGAACTTTGAAAAGCCTAGCTATAGGGGCTCCTTGTAGAAGGACAATCAGAAAGATAAATAAAGCAAAATCCCTTCAGCAGCCCTCTCAATTCTAGCCTTCTGAGGAGGGGATGGTCCTTTCTCACCACTGACAGCAAAGCTAAGGGAAAAGCTAGGGTGAATGAGATATGGGGTTCCCACACGCTGCATCAACAGGACTAAAGGGCTAGACCCAGAAATACCCATAGAAGCTAACATGCAGAGAAGAACAAGCAGTAGCTCCACGCTGGCCAAAGGCACAAGGACTCAGGAGAGCCTGTGGCTAACAGTCCCAGTGAGACAACTCCAAATTTCATTGACCTTCAGTCTTTTCATCAACAAGATAGGAAGCAATCATGTACCTAGCTCAGGAGCTGGGTTTGTGGTGACAAGTGAGATAATGTGATGTATCAGCATAGCACAGGGCACATGGAAACTAAGCTCTGACATGCTTTGGCATTTGCCAATAATAACTTTTTGTTTGGATTTTTTTTTCTAATTGTTCTAGAGGTAACAATGAATCTGTCCAGAACCATTCATTCATTCTTAAGCAGAAGTAAAATTCAATTCTTCATCCAAAAGAAATGCCAAAATTTTAATCAACTGTGGACTGATTTTTCTTATATTTTTTCAATAAACATGTGTTGCCTGCTATGGTCCAACAATTGGTTGGAACAATGGAAAAATAGGCATGAGCACCATCGATACTTCTTTGCTTATTGTTTTTATCAAGCATCCGGAACTCTGATAGAAGGTGAGTTAGAATGCACTGGCACCTGTTCCTTACCACTAGGTGGTTAATCTTGCAACAGATCATTTGTTGTCAGCAATTATTCACCTGTAATCGCACCACAATTAAGTTTGCAGTTGTAATAGTTTTAGTGTGCTGAGTAATAGCTCCACATGGATGTCCACATCCTAATCCCAAGAACTCGTGAATATGTTATCTTATAAAACAAAAGGGACTTTGTTAAGTCTGATTAAATTACAGATTTCAGATTGAGATATTGTGGATTAGCCAGATGAGCCCAATGTAATCACAAAGGTCTTATAAGAGAGGGACAGGGTGATCAGAGTCATGTCAGAAAGTGATGTGATGATAGAAATAGAGAGAGAAAAAGACCAGGAGATGCTGGGTGGTTGGCTTTCAAGATGGAATATGATGCCTTGAGTCAAAGCCATTAGAAGCTAGAAAAAGCAGAGAAACAAATTCTTCCTTGGAGCCTCCAGAAAGAATAGGGCCCTACTGACACCTTGATTTTAGAATTTCTGACCCCCAGAACTGTGAGAAAATAAAACTGGGTCATTTTAAGCCATTAAATTTGGGGTAACTTGTTATAGCAGAAATAAGAAATCGATATAGTGCCAAAAAGAGAAATATAAAATTGTAGTGTTATTGAATTTCAGAGGGTAACATAAAATATAAGAATTAGAAGAAACAGAAAGGATGAGTGTGTGCCAAGGTGCTTAGTAAACACCAAGAAGAACATATTCCCTCCAAGAAGGATAGGTTGAAATACAGTTTCTTAGAATTTACTTAAACCCACAGGTGTTAAGCTCAGGTAGGACAGCAGGGACAATAGCCATATGGCCTTACCCAATTCCATGGTGATGGTAAAGGCTCTGGTGAAAAGTTAATGCTCAAATATGGCACAGTAGTCCACATGCCCCAGAGACTGTGTCAGCAGCAAGAGATACAACCTTTCCTCCCACCCCAGCCAAAGAGTCATCCTGCTCACCTCCTGCATAGATAGGAGGAGGGAAGTCATGTGGTTGAGCATGATGTTGCACTGATAGCAAGTGCAGGTTGCCTCTGGAGGCCACTGGAACAGGTTGTAGGATGAATCTCAAGGCTCCTGTTGTCAGCCTTTGTGGTTACTTTTGCTGCCTGAAAACTTGGGGGAGTCCCTCTTGAGAGCTCAGCCCTGGGTACCTGATCTCCAGCTCCTCCTGGCTCCCACTCAAGTCCCCACAGTCATCATGAATGCCACAAATAACTTTACTGCAAGACAAAGAGATTTATAGGGGTGCCAACTGTGCCCAGGTCACAGCCCCAGGCTCACAGAATGGTCCAGCATAACAGATGAGTCTCTTCAGAAATCACTCTGTATGCTAATCCTTTCCACATAATCCCCACATTCTAAACCTTTCAGGGTTCATGCCTGGCCCGTCAAGAAAGCTTTTCCTTGCTCCTTCAGCTGTTATCTTTAGTCCAAAGCAAACGAAAAACCCACGGTAAGTATCATTCTCAATGGAGAAAAACTGAGAGCTTTTCCGTTAAGGTCAGGAACACGGCAGGGATGTCCGCTATCACCACTGCTATTCAACATAGTACTAGAAGTCCTAGCCTCAGCAATCAGACAACAAAAAGAAATTAAAGGCATCCAAATCGGCAAAGAAGAAGTCAAACTATCACTCTTTGCAGATGATATGATACTATATGTGGAAAACCCAAAAGGCTCCACTCCAAAACTGCTAGAGCTTGTACAGGAATTCAGTAAAGTGTCAGGATATAAAATCAATGCACAGAAATCAGTTGCATTTCTTTACACCAACAACAAGACAGAAGAAAGAGAAATTAA